>JAMKCH010041925.1:0-53913 GCA_023653785.1 Ophioderma brevispina
CTCTCACTCCTTTACCTCTTACCCCCAACTACTAACCTATTTTTTCTTTTCCCCCAAAAAGAATTCTTTTTCTAGCGGTACAACCACTTGTTTTGATCCTCCCTGTGTATACCCCTTTGCATTTATTACAGTGATTTTTTTTTCCCTGGTAACGGGTGGTATCCTTGTATAACAGAGCAGTGCAGGAGGGGCGATCTCCCCCTGCTCAGAACCCTTGCCCACTTGCCCCCTCCCCGTCAGCCCCCAATAAACTGATGTTAGTACAGTGTGTATGGAAAAAGGACCCAAATTTCCCCCATCAGAAATGCCTCGGGCACCCCTTCTGCCCCCCCCCCTCCCCCATTTGAAAAGGTCTGAACAGCACTATAATAGTGATCTATGGCTTTTATTTATTGTAAGTTCATCCTTTGCGTCTTTAGCGAAAAAAATGGAGGGCCACTGGGGGTTCCGTCAAAGTCGGAAGGTGTGTGTGTGTGTGTGGGGTGGGTATTTTTTAGAGTAATGTGTATTACTTCTATTATAATAAACTCTCATTATTGACGTCATATAAAACGTGTATGTTTGTACTTTATTTGAAAAAGGACATGTGTAGCTACACACTGATATACCAAACAAGATGATGTTTTTGCTCCATTTACGAAAAAAATCGGGGATGAGTGGGTTGTACACCCCCCCCCCCCCCCCCCCCCCTCCGACGCGTCGAATGTCATGTAGAAAAAAACCGTTGGGTTCACGAAGTCCTTACACTACACAAGAAAGGTTTCTTTATAAGATTATTTCCCAGTAGAGGTCCTATGAAATTAGATAACTACTCTATCAAGATCGCTGGGATTTGGGTGAAAATCCTATATTGCTGCATGATTCAGCCATCTTCCTAGATCCTGGTTGAGTACGGAATTATTGGTATAAATCGATCGGCACATATATAATGAAATATCCCTAAATATTACGTACCAGATGGTTGCATTTCATTGAGTATTCCTTGGCGAAGAACGTCATTTTTCTCCACGCTTAACTTTCGAAGCAGTAGACGATTTAACCCTTTCGACACTGTCCCATTCGTATACTAATATAGCACCTATGTCAGTGGCTTTATATATGGCGTCACAAATGCTTGCAGGTCATTTGAAAGCCATCTAAAAAGAATATCAGCAAGACTAGGCTTGTTTGGACTTATTTAGATGCATTTTTTCATCTGATTCTGAATATGCACTTGTACATTAATAATTTTGACCTTTTTGAAACAAATTTGACAAATTTTGACCGTTGAGCTACTGTAGTCGCTTTGCCGTGGTTCAAAGGATTAAAAGAATATCTGGTAGGGCGCACTGTTGGAATTTGGGGGATAATATTTTGGCTTATACCGCCGCCTGCGTGACTCCCAACTGAGACTAATCCAAATGCTGTCGTTGATTAATTTCGACTTCCCAGACTACCCATATCCCTCCGAGTTTGATCATCGCAATGTCGAAATTTTGCTGGCAACTTTAACGCATATTTTACAAAAATTCTAGAGTGGTCCACGACCGATTATGTCACGATTTAGTAGAACTATGTTCTTCGAATGACAGTTTTTGTTTTCAGTAGGGGACACCCCTAGGTGTTTTAATGGCATTTTAAATTTTGCCTTTCATCATTTTAGGTGGTAATCCGTGGTTTAAGCAAAATTGGCGCTGCAGATTCGTGCCGATTTCAACTTACCCTGTTTGCCAAGTTGAATCGTTTGTTACACGATTGTACCGTGTACACTGCACTGTTACATGGTGTTCGTTCAGTATTGTGTTGTAACACCAATTCCTAGGGAATATTACGCGACGTAGCGTACCCGGTGACGGGATCACATAATGAAATGGATATCGGTGTAAGGCTGGCGCTTCCAAACACGGGGGCATCGTGACAGAGGACTCACACAAATAGAGGTCTTTGGGTGAAAAATTTTCTCCCAAAAAAGGGGTCCTTTTAGCGCAGTTGGTAAATTTTCCAAAAAATGTGGTCTTTGGTGACATTTTCAAAATACATGCATGGGGGTCTTTGGTTGACATTTTCAAAATACATGGGGTCTTTCAGGGTGATTTTCAAATACTGGGGTCTTTGGTGAAGCGGTGCGGAAAATTGGGGTCTTAATCTTGCGGGCGCAGCGAGTAGACTCGCGAGGTCACTAATTATTTTTTGGTCAATTTTTGTCTTTTCTTGTTATACATTTCCAATTATTTATTTTCATGAGGCGTGGAAATTCATTTAATGAGGCAAAAGAAGACATACCTTTGTTGTTCGTTTTTAGATGCCATCCCAAATGACCTAGAAATATTTGGAAAGCAAGCTCGAATGCCACTACTGACTTATGTGTTTTTAACTTATACAGAATTGCTTAGCGTGCAAATAGTTAACAGCTTTACATACCCGTCACCTCCAAGAATGGACCCCCCCCCCCGTATGTAAACTCATTCAGCAATAGGGTGGCAATCTCATTCCCCTCATTTCAATCACTTTTCTTGTCCCTACTTGATTATAGTGTGGCATTGTCAAAATAAAACCCCACCAAAAAAAATTAAATTTATATCGGATGTCGCCGGCAATGGGAAACTCCATGAGCTAAAGTTTTGTACACGAATCAATAGGGATGTTTTTTGTTTTTGTTTTTTTGACAAAAACCAAAAATGTGAGAACTGTCATGCTGTGATTTGGTCAGAAATCTGCGTGAGGGTATTCATAGTTTGGGCCAAATAGTTGTCCAAGAAGTACTACTCAAAGTCGTCCTCATAGGCAGGCAAATACCAATAGCCAAACATGACCGATATACTAGAGGGGGTCAAGCGAGAACGCACCCATATGGCCAAATTGTCGTATCCAGCCTGGGTGGGTTGCGGTAATGTGGCCAGTTTTTTTTTTTTTTTTTTGTGTCACCTCTTCAGCAGCGTCGCCCCGGTGATCGCTTCTGTTTCAGTGACCGGTGTGAAAGTAATCATAGTCTGGCATGTAGCATAGTCCGGCTCATAGAGACAACGGAATAAAGCGTGAAACTAATGTTTTGCGTGAAGAGTCAACTGAATCGATTGCCCTATTGTCACCATTGTCCCGGACTGTGGCCCGGAGGACTATTCTCCTGCCACACGGTCCCTGTTTCAGTGATCACTCCGATTTACTCAGATAGCGGGAAACCGCGCGAAGCGGGGCCTCCCACTAGTTAACATTATATCAAGCACTCTTTTGTCCTCTTTCAAAGCCAGGTGGCACTTTCTTTTCAATAGTAGATAACTCTTTGTAATTAAAGTATTGACATGTTATGTAAGCACGGTCACGGATTCGGGTCAATATAGTTACAAGAAACGTTAAACTCAGGAACTGTCAACCATACATTACATTGTTATGCGTTTCCAACATACATGCAAAATACCATCGTCTGCAAATGTCACTGTTTTGTGCCATGTGACTAGTCTAGCCATAATGATCACGCAGCCCCCCTATTGGCTTACAAGCTACAATTTGGAGTCAATTTACATTTTCAATGCGTGCAAACGTGGTGTATGTGTGTTGTATTCCTTCTTACTTCTTTTTTTCCGATTTTATTTTTGCTTGTGTATGTGTGTGTATGTGTGCGTGCGTGTGTGTGTTTATGCGATTTTTTTAATCCATGTATATAATTTCTACATGGGTGCAGCGGTCTAAAAGTAAAAATCAAACAAACAAAAAACCCGCAGTTTTACTATCCTGAAACTCATCTTTTTATGCCATCTAAGATCGCAATTTGGGATAAAACACATAAAAAAACTTTTCTCTCCCCATTTCTATTGTACATGACCCGATAATCATTTGTAATGAATTTTGAACCCCGGCACTCCGGTATAGTAGCCCATAGGCCGCTCAAATAGCCTTTACTGTGTGTTGTATAGGAATGCGAAACCTTGAAATTGATTTTTCTCAAATTTGTTTGACAGAAAGAAAGGAATTTCAATTTTTAAAAATGTTTCCTTTTTTGGTTTGGCTTTTTTTAATAAAAAACAAAAAAAAAAAAAAACATTATCTTTTGCGTTGATTTTGCTGATTTGGGCTAACACTGTCCTGGGCTAATTAAGTCGGACGAGTGAACAGTGCCCACCACATGTCCATGGCAAGCCACCAGCCGCTTCTCCCTTTAACCCTTTCGACACGGCCAATTCTGTATACGTATAACCACATATGTCAGTGCTTTAATAGATGGCGTCACAGAGCTTGCAGTTCATTTTGGAAAGCCATCTAAAAAGAATATCAGCAAAGACTAGGCTTGTTTGGACTTATTTAGATGCAATTTTTCATTCTGATTTCTGAATATGCACTTGTAAATAATAATTTGGACCTTTTTGAAACAAAAGTTTGACAAATTTTGACCGTTGAGCGACTTTAGTCGCTTGCCGTGTTCCAAGGATTAAGGAAGCCGCCACTTTATTATTAGTTACGCTATCGTGTTTGCCACAATCCATGTTTAGTCTTTCACATCACCAATTGAAAGATGATCGGTGGTTAGTCAAGTTCTGTGCTTGGCCTGTATGAAGAACTATCGCGTTGACTTTTATCATTGGAATAAAACACAGCTTTAATTTAACGTTGTTCCTTTTAAAACTATATAAATTTATCAAAAATGGGAATAACATTTGTGCTCATTTTTATCAAAATGAGCCTGGGATTCTTGATAAATCATAGTTTTTCAAATAATGAGAACCTCTATACATCATACAAGAAGCGCTACTCTGTACATTGAAAAGTGACGTAGATTGCTTGAACCGCGAATTATGGTTTCGAACACTGATCTCTATACTGTCTGATTGTAAACCTGGGCTTCGTAATTGAAGGCACTGATGGCCATGGTGTTCATCCAAAACGAGCCCAACATGTGGTTATAACCGGTCATTTATATAAAACAATACAAATTGTCCCATTGAAATTTGGATAAGCGACATAACAGACTACAGAATCAAAGCCATTCAGTGAGCTCATTGTAATTTGCGCGTATGCATGCCCATGTCTCTAAACCTAAAACGTCTCCGGGATACAACTTCTGTTAAACAGGGGGTCTCTGGAATGGTTTGTGTTCCGTGCCAAGATTCCGCCCGTTTGCGCCTCCAATTCATCTAATATACAATACTGTTGTTTAGCCAATATCCATTGTATAGAGATCGTGTTACAGTGCGACTTGGCGATAAAACTAATATTAACGGTCGACCCCTTTTCAAATGTGCCCCGTTTTCATGATTGTTAGTGTTTAGGCCCACTAAAACCTTTGTTAATCACAAAAGATATCTAACAAAAACCCCCCTCCTTTTTTTATTGTTTATGTTTTTGTGATGTTTTAAAAAAGTGTAGTTTTCTTGCAATAAAAATTCTAAACGCTCGAATCCTTTGTGTGCTCAAACGAAGTTCAAAAGGATGAGGCTTGTGGCAACTTGCACGTGATATCTGCGCGTATGGGATATATGTTCGCTGGCTTCTGTTTCATATTGCATGCGGCGTTGTTGTAAATATACCACACGGAATAACCATGGTACTTCCATGATCGTTTTAACAGTTGTGTTGTCGGAATAAGTCTGGATTTTTTTTCGCAAGGAATACTCAATGGCATGAAAACCATCTGGTACGTTTTATTTAGGATATTTCATTATATATGTGCGATAGATTTATACCATTAAATCGCTTTATACAACCTACCATTAACCCCCATATAACATACTATTAGACATCAGAGGTACTATGAGAATGCTTGGTCTATATATTTTCACAGAATACAATAACCTGGGGCTCAATTATTTTAAAGTGCTTTAGGAGTTTATTGACAAAATGGATGTTAATACAAAATATTAATTACTCAAATGAATTCCCAGTTTTTTTTAAGTGTCACGTTGGTGAATTTGAAATAAAGTGCTATTCTTGATTTTGTTTTTTCTTGAAATAAAGGAATTGGCAGCCTTGACTGCCCGGTTGTGTCTCTAATATAAAAAAAGAAAGAAAGGGGACGTATGGTATAACAAGTTTAGGCATAGCCCTGTGCATGGGCCCGAAAAAATTTGCTCTTGCACCACCTGGTTTATTGGATCCAGTGTAATGATACCTGTGCAGTGCGCCATCAGAGCATGCCACCCCTGACCGGTAACACACCCCCCTACCCTGGCCACACAACATCAGTTTCTTTTTTCAGTGAGTTAGGGGACAATGACGTCCAACGGGTGGCCAAACAATACCTTCACACAAAAAAGCTTTACTTTTTCTGTGATGAACATTGGATTAGGAAAATTTTTCAGGTATAGGGGCCCCCGCTGGCCTTAGCGAAGGGCGGAGCGCTGAACAAAGGAGGTTGCTGGAAGGGTGAAAGTTTTGGAATTTGAGTGTTTTTTTAAAGTGTTTAAACTTATATTGGGGGCTCAAGGTTATTCGAGCCCCCCCACCCCCCGCAATCAAAATTAATTGGGGTGCAATCCCTCCCGTTTCCTAAGCACCAATCCACAACCACCAGCAAAGGATCGCACAGTTGTGTGTGAGTTCGCTTATCGTGGTCCAAACACAGTGCTCTCTAAAAGAGTCTAGCCCATAGAGTGTGTAGGCTTATACGGGCTACAACGTATGGCTGCTTCACTTTCCGCAAGGTTCTTGTCTATTGGCATTGTGCTCCGGGCAGACCACGACACTTTTCGATTGCCTGTGTCGTGTCCTGATCTGCTTCCAGGTAGCGCCCCTTCAAGCAAGGAAACTTAAATCGGCCAATTTGTGTGGGTAGCCGAATGCGACAGTAATGCATCAACCACCGGCAAATCAAAAAACAAACAAACAGACTCGTCTCCGCCAGTACGCGCCTCCCGTGGCTGGTTCCCGGCATTTGTATCCCCAGCATTTATATAGCGAATTTTATTTTTTACACTTCCAATTTTTTTGTTTTTTTTTTTTAATTTTCGTACCAGACGACGCCAAAAAAAAATCAAGTGAAAAAAAAATCCAACCAAAGGAAAAATAAATCCTGCGTAGAAAAAAATTTAAAAAAAAAAAAGAAATTCTAAAAAAAATTCTAAACAAAAAAATTCTAAAAAAAAAAATCGAAAAAAAAATTTAAAAAAAAATCAAAATGAAAAAAGAAAAGTTTTTTTTAAAAATCAAATTTAAAACAATTTTTTTTTTTCATTTTTATTTTTTTTGGCGCACCGTACAATGGATTTTACTTGGAATTAAATACCAGGTAGGGCTAATGTATAAAAGCTTACAAACATGCAGATATGAACCAATACATCTTGAAAAAGCTGATGGCGAATACGTTATCGAATGTGCCAGAGCCTCTTTTAATCAAAAAAAACCCGAAACATAATAAAATAGTACAAAAAATAAAAAAAATAAAAAAAATAAAATAATTAATATCTAAATTAATTAACCAACAATAACATTAGCATAGCCTTAAATGAACATATTGTTATGCATTAACAAAGAACCAACACATTACCTCTGCCATGTTTAAGACATAGCGTCGACGTAACCTTCTTTAACCGACGGTTTGTTGGATTTAAGATCCCCTGCATTTACTTAGCATCCTGTTCTTGAAAGATATGAGGTTGACCTAGACGGCCTTCTAACACGTTTTAAACAACGATGCTTAGAACATTGTGAGTCCCCATTTACAGAATTAATTGCAGTTTTCCTTTGGTTGAGCTTCTGTAGATGAATTTAACTTACTGATGTATTTATGTTCCGATATGCAAACATTTTCAATCCATTCCTGGATTTTGAGACCTAAACAATTTAGAACTGGAAATGACTGCCAAACTTACCAGCGGAGAAGAACATACATGTGCATGACAATTCCTCATAACATGAGACTGCGATATACCTCCTGCACAAGCGAAAAGTCCGAATTACCAAGACATAAATCATTTTGGGGTATCTGCAGACACGTAAAACTGCTTGGTCAGCGTCCTTAAAGCAATATTAGCACATTTTTTTGAAAGCGCCCCCAATTTTCAAAATTTGATATTTTCACATTACGTTTGTAATTGTCTAGAAACCATACCTGCGAACGAGTTGCTAAAATGCGTATTTCATCACAAAATAAAGCATTTTGTAATTAGAATTGGGATCCCAGATTGACTCAACGGCAGAGCTGGAAATGTACGATTATGTCCGTCCATATGAAATAGTGCGAACTGAGAACATACTCTAAACTTTGCTTTCCGAACTAGTAAAACAACTATGGATGGCGTCCGACACGTCCATGGCGCTTATTTCCCTGCTAATTTCACCTTGGAAGGAAGGCCGTTTCCCATGCAGCACGTTGTATTATTATCGGGGATCCCCGATAATAATTATTCTATGTACAAATTCCCTTCGTTTGTGGCACATAGACATTTTTCGAGCTTAACCATTCACAGGTTATGTTTCCTAGCCAGTTACCAATGCAATCGTGTAAATCTCCAAATTTTTGAAAATGGGGCGCCTTAAAAAAATGTGCTAATATTGCTTTACCCCTCGATCGCTCCACAACACAGGCACGCCTACAAGGAGCCGATTGTCGATCTCGCCAGTACGATGTAAACGTTCCGACCCCACCACTAACCTGAAAAGAAAAATTAACAAACCGGAATGGTGTTTATTTCACTGTTTAAAAAAAAAATTTCCGTAAATTTCTGGCAGCAAAATTCCCAGACATTTATGGGTAAATTTACAGAATTTCTGTTCAATTAACACCGGAACTTTGACAGTAATTGTACAGACATTTGTCTCATATTATTGAAAAAATGTGTATTTTTAACAGAATTTTTCCGTAATTAAAATTACGAACAAAACAAACAAAGTCCTGAAATATTTCTGCCAGAATTTTTTTTTTTTTTTTTTAAAAAAAAAAAAAAAAAAAAACTTTTTATGTTTTTTGTGTTTTATTTTATTATGTTTTCTTTCTAAAACCCGATTTTACGGAACATCTGTTTCTCTTATTTACCCGGGGAAATTTTAACAGTGTTTGGAGGCTCATATTCCTTCAAATATATAGCCATAAGTTCCAAAAATTGGGGGGGCGCAAAACCTAAATTACATCAGGAAAAGCTCCCGAAAATAAATGACTGGCACAATATTGAATTGAAAACAGGACTCAGCATAATCCTAATTCAATGAAACCCTAATACGGACATGAAGGACACTTAATTAACTTAATTTTTCCCATACAAATATGCCCACGAAATAAAAATGCAGAAACTACAGTCGATACAACCCCATATGTCCCCCATACAATTGCTGGAGGTATAATCCCTAATGTACTGAGGGGCAAAAGTAAGCTTCACAACAAATCCTTGATTTTGAAAATCGTCACGAGATAAATGAGAGCATCATCAAGAATCACTGCAGTCCAGGGTGGGATTTACAGAAGGGCAGCCTTCAATAATTTTCCTCGCGTTATGCAGGTGCATAATAGGGGTAGACATGTACAGGATATGTACAAGAATCTGTAAGGCGATTTAATTAAATTACACGTAGTATACGTATAACAAAAGTTAAATCACATTGGGCCCCAGGAATCCTATTGAATATCATTGAAGAAAGCATGAAGAACCAATAATTTATTATTGAAACATAGCACAGTTGAGCCCCTTTGACACCAATTTCACTTCAGCAAGTATAGCCATGCACCCAAACATGTTATTGGGATAAAAGACTCCCACTGGAGACTCCCGCAAGGAGATTATTGTTGATATTGGCATAAATCAAACCTACTCAGCTGACGGAGGACATGGAGAGTGAATCGGAATCAGACGATGATTACTGAATGTAAGTGAATTTTAACTCATAATATACGATATACTAGGGCCTATGCACATGGTTTTATTTCATGAAAAGTTTGCAAATGTATGACAAACATTATTTTTTTGTACACAGACCTATATTTAACTTGGACGCGGAGTCAAAACCTAATGTGATCAGCTTATCATTATACTACCGATTTACACCTGAAGTGAACACCTATTCTAACAATTGACGCCGCACAAACATAGAGGGACGGCATATGAGTTTGATCGACTATAAACTTTTAGAAATGAGACCCCTTATAAATAAAGCTTGGATACATTAAGTAAAACACGCCCAGAATAATATAATAATCAAGGGTAGGACATGCCAACTAAACATCAACGAGAATACAAATCGGCATCAAAATCCGTCGAAACCTAGTGTTATAAAGACTTTAATGGTACATTGGAGGGCGCGTTTACACACAACGAAGACCTGGTTAATGCTATAACGACCGTCATAGTAAATTGCATTTTCATGCAGCAAAGTTAATTCGCTAATTTTGACGACAATAATTTTATCAAAATTATCAATCATGGTATTACTGAGATCACTTAAACAATGATTAAGAGGTGAATTATAAAGACACTGGGACCGAGGCAGAAAATTAGTGCCCACCAAACAATTTGCAGGTGAAAACTCCCAAAATAATAACATTGAATTAAATCGTGCCCTAACAAGAATCATTAATAGAAATACACCTGAAGATGAATTTGAACCAAATACTTCATGGTATCATAGCAGGAGCGTCGCGTTACATACTCGGACGAAGACTTGGCTAAGGCTATCACAGGAAATCGCACTTCCATGGAGCGAAGATAAATCACTAACAGGGGAGGGCGGCCAGAATCCCATGTTCAGAACGTTGCCATGGGTTTAACACGTAAAAGTGAAATCTTGACGAAAATTCTGAATTTTTTATATGTTGTCAAGGAATAATTTTTCGTATTCCAAAACCGTTTGAGATGAAGAATCAACTCCACTTGGAGGTTATTTCTGATTTGTTTTGTATTAATACCGAACGAGGATGAGGTCGAATGCTGGGTCATGGGAACAACCATGACCAACCCACATCAAATCACCCAAATTGGTTTGTGGTTGCACTTCCGTAATTGTTTGTAATTTCTTTGACATTTTTTTTGGTGAGTTGGTCTAATGAATGAGGCTTGGCCGCCCCCGCCTGTCACTAACCTCGACGAATTTTTTACGACAACTATTTTTAAACAAACTTATCATGGTATTACTGAGATCACTTAAACAATGATTCAGAGGTGAATTTATAATGTCATTCGGACCGAGGCAAAAAAAGAAATTAGTGCCCACCAAACAATTTGCAGGTGAAAACTCCCAAAATAATAAGGTTGGCCCAACATTGATTGAAATCGTGCTCCAAATAATCATTAATAAAATACACTAGAGGATGAAATGATCCCCCCAAAAAAGTACATAAAAGAAAAAATACCAACATGAGCCACTTGTACCAAATATTTACCAATACGGGACTCATAAAAATAAGGCAGTAACATTAAAATTTATTTTTCAAAATATGAAATTTAAAGGCAAATGCATCCAGGTTAGGCACCGGACATTTGTAACATAGCCGCCATATTGGAATTTTAACTAAAAGGCAATAATTTCCAAGATTTCCATTTTTAATCCAAGGGACAATTTTGTCTTCAATTGTTTACTCTATAAAAATTGTAACACAATTATCTTACATATAAGACATGTTAATTGCATGGCTTTAACATGGCTATTTTGCTGACACTGTTTGTATAGGCCTACTACATCTACTTCATGGCCGCTATATTGGATTTTGCAGCTGAATTTCAGTCGATTCCCTAGTTTCGCTGCATTTATAACCGAAGGACAATTTTGATTCAAAATCTGAAGTTCCTAAACAATATTATACAATTATCTTTCATAAAAGACATGGTAATTATATTGTTTTGACTTAATTGACTTTTCCTGTTGAAGTTGATAAAATGGGAGAACCGTCTATGTACACCAACAGCTGTGGCTTACCAAAGAAAAATTATGCATACCAAACTAAATGACAAAAACGCCTGTAAATAGGCCGCAAATCCCTGACGACGTAACATAATTAAAACATTAATGAGAACGCAAAAGTGAATTTAACCTAAGAAAAGATTAGTGAATCGCGCAATTTCCTCTTGGAAAAGTACTCCAAAGAGAAAAGTTGAGCCTACCAAACTACAGTGTGAGTCAATAAAAACCCTACATTCAGAATAAAAAATAATTAAAATAGTTCCAGAATTATTTTTGCTCATATGTTTGCTTTAGTTATAAAGAGGGATAAACGGGCTTTCAGAAAACGTTTATTTGGCGTCATTTGGACTTTGGAGGAAGAAGTTATGACTATTTTGCTGAGAGCCTTAAAAATCCTGTTTGGCCGATTTTGAGACAAACAAAGATGCATCATTTACATAGAGTAACATGGTCTTCAGCAGTGATTTGAGTAAAAACATTTAACACCAAGTTTTTGTCAAAACAATAGAAGGTGGGGAGAATAATTGCAGGATTATAAAATTAATATCCCGGAGATTACAAAAGAAATGCTGAGTGAAAAAAAACACGTTCTATTTCCAAATAAGAAAGTCAAGATAGCTGGTGTAAGACCACCGTTTACTTTGGACAAGCAAGATTTCACGGTTTTAATCTACAACGAAACTTGGGAGCCAAAGTGCGCCCATAGAAGGTTTTGTATTCAGCTTGAAAAAAACATGCATTATTAACATTTTAAGTTTTAATTCTAATTTATTACAGAAAACTAAAGTTTTAATTCTTTTTGCATATATGAACGCTGAGTATACTGTATTTGTGCAAAATAATTACCTTAGAGATAAAACAAAAATCGCTGAGCAGTTTCATTATGTGCATGAACTGAAGCGTCGATATGGAGTGATTTTCAATAACTGAATAATCTGTATATGATTGTTGCAAACACAACATGGTAATTTAATTTGTTGAAGATATTTTACTTATAATTATGGTACACAATAGACAATTTTATTCAACTGATATGTTTGTCAAGAAGAAATCGATCCCAACTGAAATTTCATGTGTGAATTGTTTTTGCTATAATGAGTTATGGTATAACGTCGGTGTCATCTCTCCGCATTGTATGGCTAAAGTGGCCAAACGAATTTTTTAGGTCTCTCGGCACAAATTGACATAGTTTCTGGACCCGGAAATCCGAAAGACACAATAAAAATCTTTTGATAGCTGGTTTAATCCTCTGTACACACCCAAAGCAAAATTCAAGCAAAAATACGTTTAACATTTCAAGAAAAAACTTCCTGAAATTTAGGGTTTTTATTGACTCACACGGTATACTAAGAAGAAAAAAATCTCCTTTTGCCATAGAAAGGATGGCGCAACGTTGAAAAAGCCTGTAAACCTGACACTTTGTGCGCTTGTTATTGTTTGAAAGGCAAGTAACAAACGGCATAAAATGAAAAGATTCAACGAAAATTCAATTACCGAAACTCATTAAAAAATATAAGACATTTACTAGCAGCACAAGAATATGCCTCAATTTCTCCCTTTTTAAAGTCACCAAGCTAATTTTGAATGCAAATAAAAACAATTTTGTGGAAAAGACTTTCATACCTTGGGGCTAAAAAATGACAAGATATTTTGTTTTTTGGGGTTTTTGTTTTTAGATTAATAAGAATAAGAGGATGATAGACCGGTTCTTAAATGGTCATAATGCCATAGTTTCTAAACACTCCAAGTTATAAGATTAAATTAACACTTTGAATGTTCATACTTTATGTATGATTGGGAGAAATAAATAATAAAATTCGAATGCATGCAATAGCGAAAACGAGGAATTGAATGACACTGAAAAAGGAAAAGCAAAGATTAAGCAGGTTTGGAATAAAAAAATAACTGGAAGCTATGAAATTATTACACAACAATAAAGTAATATGGAAGGGGTGTTGAACCGAGAAAAATAAGCTGGAATGCAAAAATGAGATTGGGAATTGGAATTAAACGGGCCTATCATCAATGATAGACCGCTCTGGTCCATGTCCGAAAACTCAAGTACCCTGCAGACACCCAACCAATTACCATTTCGCGCTGACCATTCATTAAAAAATCGTTAGCAATTGATTTAAAATTTGGCTTGGTGCATGGCAAGGAAAAGACAGAAAGAACCCCGATTGTAAAACAACATTGTTCAATTGGTTGTAAAAACGGATAAACACCATTAGCTTGACTAACAAAGAATGGTTGCAAACCAAAACAAACGAATGTTGCGCTAAGTGCTCAATTAGTAGCAGGGTTGATTCAATTTGATTCAGAAGGAATATAACAAGGGGTATCTCACCGTTTCACTCGCTGTTTTTAACCGGAGAATTAGCAAAACTCAAACACACTGAAAACAAGCTGGTCTCATAGAAGTAAATACGCAGGCTGAAAGTATGCAGTGCCCGCACAGGTCTTGGACCTTGGTCTCCTCCGGTATATTCCATTAGGAAACTCATGAAACGTACCCCTTCAAATGGCGTGGATCCTTTCGAGGATTAATTAGTTAATTTAAAAGCTTCGTAACATAGCAAGGTAAGTGTAGAATATAGCATACGATGGAAGAAGAAAAGCACTTCTACCACACGTAAACTTGTACAACCACACACAAACGACAAAAATAATTTATACGAAAGTTAAGAGAAAGGAGAAAACCATCCTATACACGTGAAGCACTGATGAGTTGTGACCGACAGACGCGAAGCCCATACAGCGGACAAGGACATGCAATGATTCGATTGGATGCTAAGGCCTGAAAAGTGAGCGATGATTGGACAAAGGCGCAATTTAGGATGCTATTTAGCATAACACTCCTCGGCGATCAATGGAGCTTAAAGAGCAACACCAAGGACGCGAAGTGCTTCTTTCCGACAGGCGCTAAACTAGTTTTCCTTACGATGAACTTCGGAAAACATCATTATTTGAATGTTGAAAACAGAGTCAAATTCTTGAAGCTATGTCATGTCCATAAAATTTTTGAAAACAATTGTGCTGACTACCCTTCATGACAATTTCCAAAAACTCTCTGATGTTCATGGATACAGCACAAGGGGTAGTGCTTACAATTTTTTGGTACCCAAAATTAAAAGTCTGGCTGAATCCAGCTTTTATTTCAGTGCAATAAGAGAGTGGAATCTTTTACCTGTCAGCATCAAAAATATTAAAAAATATATCTGTTTTCAAATGTGCAATAAGAAGGCTCTTCCATTGAGGTCCAATTTTTAAATTAATTTTCGTGCAATGTATCCCTTTTCCTTATTTTTTGGGTTTGTTATCATTTTAATTCTTTTCTTCGTGTTTATGCCATTTTTGCTTCAATTTGCTGCTTTCTCTGAATGACCTCATTGGAAATAAGCCTGTTATATGGCTTTCATGAGTAATCCTGGTTTTAATCAGATTATATGTAATGTATATTTACTTATTGTATCTTAAGTTAATATGTCTATTTATCTTGGTTTTTTATATTGATGTACTATGTGCATCTTTATGTTTTTAATCCTGCTTTGTACATTATGTATGTTGTATTAAAACCAAATAAATTCAATCAATTCAATCAATCAAATATGCCAAACTATATATTTTCTGATTCCTTATGATGAGACGAATCATTTGTAATACCTTCCAACTAAATCGAACCACTTTATATGACTGATCTCTTTAGATCCAAGATGGCCGCCAAACGGACCCCGTGGGACAATATTTGATTTTGGAAACATAAAAATTCTTCAAGAAGATGTGGTAGAGATCCCAAAATCATGTTAGAATTTAGTTTTATGGGGGTGCATGGGAACCCATGAAATCTACTAGACTAATACAGTTTCTATTACTGTGTTGTCCAATATCAATGATACCTAATCGGTTCGAAGTCCCCTTCTGTCCCACAATCCTGTCTTCCAGTTCTTGGGTTTCAACCTTTCATTTTCACATTGGACATCGAAAACGTCGCCGTGTAATTTCTGTTGGCAATGATTGTGGTCCAGTTTCACTAGATGGTTTTGGCATGATTATAGGAAGTAGTTTCTTCGGAGATCAAAATCCACATTTTCACTGTTTCATCATTGGATAAATTTCGTGCACAGTACTTAGTAGTTCAGCATATTGGAAAATGCTGAACTACTGGTACTACTACTAAGTATACTAAATATGTTAGCATCAAACTAATCATGCACCGAGAAGAATAATTGATAGTTGATCGCCCATGCATGATTACCAAATTGGTTGTCTACAATTTGGGATTCAATATTATTCACTAACCATTCCAAAACCAATAAGAGGCGGCTTTATAACTCACCACCAGTTGTTGGTAGGTTATGCCCTGTTCTTTCCGGTTGAAACTGGTTTCTGTTCTAAACACCAAATCACGCTCAACTGCCATTAACCGCCGATCATTTGGTGGATGAGTTTTGAAGTCACATCTAAATGATTCAACCACTGAAAAGAATGATCTCTAAGTGCAAAAGATCTTATTTTTTTCAACAGGGCGGTTTGGTCTTAGGAATTGGTACAACGATCGCTCGTTATTTCCATAGAAACCACGCCCTCTTGGAATGAGGCATTAAGAATATCAGAAAACAGCATACTAATCTCATAAGCGCAATTAAAAAGTGTCATTATCGACAGCGGCGGCTCCAGAATCAGAAAAGCAGGGGCGAAAGGAAGAGTTAAATACTGGGAGTTACCGGCAAGTAGGTTTATTCATGCAGAACTCTTTATTGAAGTAGGATTATTGTTGTATCAAATGGACCAGTATATACGAAATTTCTAGCTGAAATAACACGCAATTTTTAACTCTGCTTTCGCACCTGCTTTTCCGATTCTGGAGCCGCCACTGATTATTGCATATTTTTCACGAGGTGGTGTCGTATAGTGAGGCTCCATTGGTTATTGTAGTACACTTGATGAAAATTCCAAGAAACTCCAAGAAAATTAACAAATTTGACTGAAGCGGGAAGCAAGTGATGGTACAATACCGGACTTTGATATCTCATTTAATATGGATAGTGTCTTAGTTTAAATATTTTCATCAATTTTATACATTACTCAAATAAATTTAACATCAGAAAGTAGGCAAATCAAAGTCCATTTTCTTACCCCCAAATGTAGCCGAAGGTTGGAAGACTACCTGTCCCCAAGACAGCACGAAGAATTCACAAAATGACAAGAAACCCGTGTTTCGAACACGAATGTGGCTTGCCGGTCCGGTAAAAGGTGAAAAGGAAAATCTGATGAATGTACTTATGGATCAAAGGTATGTGATATCATAAGGTTATTGTGTAATCGAATCAAAGAATTTTGTTCAGATGATGCAATTAATCGTTTGTAATGAGTACGGTCTTCTAGGGGGTAAATCTTAACTCGTCCGTGACAAATGGCATATGCTATTTAGATATTTAGACTATTGCTTTAAAACTTCATTTTAGCAACACAGCGGCTGTGGGTGATGATAGTGATACAAAAAAGGTCTGGCACATTCCTCTGAGCAAAGTTTGGCGTCAGCACTTCATGGGAAAAGACGGTAAGTTCTCAACTAAATTTACTACAAAAAGGTGGACTTGAGGAGAATTAGCCCAAGGTCCGGCGTATCTCGTGAAATTATCTTAATCAGCCAACATGAATATACATTTAATACTTTTCCGCCTAAACATATGCATAATTTTGTACACATAATACGCACACTGGCCATTTTATTTCTTAAAAATTGATTTAAAATGGTATCAGGAGTTTCTAACCACACATTACATAATTATTTTCAAAAACGTATGATTTTCAAACAGATGTTGTTTCTTAAAATCAAGTAGTGCGAAAAACGTTTAATTTGATTTTCATGATCCCTAAACCTGGCGGGTTGATGGAGCTGGGAGGAAAATGATAACTTGCCGATTGTACCCCAGAAGAAATACGGGTACAGGAAGGTCAAAAAGGCTGAAAATTAGTGGCTAAATGAACTTCACGGGTTTGTCAGGGTCTACTGTAAATGTTTAAGGCGAACATCAGAGTCGTTGTTGTATGGATCGGAAATCAGGTAATGTCAATAAAAAAATGGGAGCACGTTCATCACCGTTGGACTCGGAAAATTCAATGGCAAGAAAGAGGTCACGTGATAACTTTAAAACAACTCTTTAATCACACAGTTGACATTGTGCTGTTTGTCAGGCAATGTGAACGTGTAATTAGACATGATTTACGTAAAACCACGTGATTTATCATTCCAATAGCATTTCAAGTGTCTCTGAATTTCTCGAATTTTTCGAAGGCCACTGTCTTCCATTGAATTTATCTCATTTCCGGTCCATACGACTACTCTGAATTTCTCCCGTAAACATTTAAGTAAACCCTAATGAACCCGTACAATTCATTAAGCGGCTGTTTTGAAGCCATTTATTTTGTTTCTGTGTCTGTATTCCTTCTGGAGTGCAGTCGGCAAGTTATCGTTTGAAGTTCATTTAATCTGCCATATTTAGGGAACATGACAATCAAATCAAACGTTTTTCACCCTCTCGGATTCTGTGAAATAACATCTTTATTAAAACCACAACTTTTGAATTTAATATGTATTGTGTGGTCAAAAATCCATGATATAATTTGAAATCAATTGGTGATTTTAAACTTTGTTTTCTGTATGTTGCAATACTTTTGGCCAGTGTGTGTAATCACTTGCTGAAATGGCTAAGCTGACATGGATGTCCTCCTCATAGAAAATCACAACTTTGTAATAAAATTCCGGATCCAGATATCGCTTTGGTCGACGAAGCAAGCGAGGTAAAGTACCTTGCCCAAGTGCACAACACGTTGTCGCAGCGGGGCTCGAACCCGCCACCTTCAGATCATGCGTCGGCAGTCGTATGCAGGGCCCTGTTAGGGGCGTCCGTATCATGGATACACGCGGCCCCGGATCAGCTTACTCAGTTGAATAAATCCTGACACCACCACAAGCCATTACCAATGACTTGTGGATACGCTAAGAAGAAGTCGTATGCACTGGACAACATTTACTGATAACAAATAAAAAATATATATATCTAGCGATCAAAAACGCATCTCATACTCTACTTTATACTTTTATAATAATTTATGGATGATACATAACAAGATATAATACAGGCATATGGTAATTTGTAGGTTTTAAATTCTTAAACGGCAGCCGTATTGGTCAACATCTGGGATTTCCCCATTGTTAAGTTAAGGAGAATGCACGAGAAGTGTTGATTCTTGCTTCCGAATCCCCGAGCGTAGCGAGGGGATTTGGATAGCACGAATCAATAACTTCGAGTGCTTTCTCCGACTTAAACCATTGCATTTTAATAAAAATTGTGTACAGCAATTACGCGCATATGATTTGTATACCTGTAGATTCGGTTGCATGTTTTATAAGGTGCTTATAAGCAATTGAATTGTTACACACCTGCTATTTGTATACGGAATTCTTACACACTTCTTATTTGTATATCTGTAGATTCGTACATATATTGATCGATTAGTCAATACTGTAAAATCAAGCAAGCGGGGTTATTAGCGTTAAACCATCATGGTTAAATAGTTGCTGTAAACACACACCTGTTTTTGTATAACTGTAGATTCGTGATACGACTTTTCAAATACGAAATTCTTACACACCTGTTATTTGTATACCTGTAGATTTGTACATAATACATGTGCTTCAGTTAGGTTATTAGTACAGCGAAATCAAGCACAAGCGAGCATTGAAATCGTCCATTGCTATATGGATTGCCACAATCCTTTCGAGGACTTTGGATGTGAACATTAAGTTCGCAATTGGTCTGTATTTCTGAAGCGTGTTTTTATCCAGGTTCGCCTTTTTTCAAGAGTGGCCTGATGTACGAGATTTTAAATGCTGCAGGTACAATTCCAGATGATAAAGATGAATTAATAATGTCTGTTATAAATGGCAACAATGCATCAAGAGAAGCTTTCAGCAGCCACGTCGGTATTGGGTCCAGTTCGCAGGACTTCGATGGAATTTCAAGAATAACTTTGCGCACTACCTCCTCAGTCACCGGAGAAAATTCTGAAAAGGTGCTGCTGCAAATGTCTGAAACTTATAGGCAATTGAATGTTGTCCAATTTGTCGCGAATCTTCTGAATTTTGCCATGAAAGAAGTTGCAAAATTGTTAGCAAGATCTTTCGTTAAAGAATGTTCTGGCAAGGGAATAGAAATGTCTGATGAACACAATTTATTGACAAAGCGAAAAAGTTGTTTGGAATCACAACTAGTAAGTTCGTTCTGGTGATATTCACATTTAGAACGTTCAAGTGCTTGATGGTTGATTTTGCACTGCACTTTAAAAAGCTGCTTGTCAATTTCTAGGCCACTCTTCTTCATTTTGCGTCCAATCTCCGCTTCCTTTTTTCTTCATGCATCTCATCTGTGTACCATGGAACACGAGGTCTTGGAGTAATGTTTTGGTCTTCTGTGGTGGATGTTTATCAAGAAGTTCTTGAAGAACTCTGTTGAACTGATCAACAAGGGAAGAAGTGTCTTTGCTACTGTCAGGCACAAGTAATGTTGTTATATCTTTCTGAAACTGTTCAATGTTAATGTCGCGTAATTTGCGAAACTCAACGGTTTTCTTAGATGGTCCTGGATGAACAAATTCAAGGGTGCCCGTGATGGCATCATGATCTGATGGCAGTCCCTTGACAACGGACGTTTGAAGCACCTTGCTATCATTTTTTTTTAAAATTAAGACGTCCAGTGTGTGTCCATGAGAATGCGTAGGCTCATCAATGTATTGTTGTAGGCCAACACTGTCCAGCATCTCATGGAACAACTTGGTCACTCTGTCCTTGTCATGATCGACATGGATGTTAAAATCTCCTAGTATGACAACATATTGGGAAAATGGATGGAAAACCTCAAGAAAGGTGGAAAAGTCATTCAGAAACATCATTTTTGTCAGCTTGTTCACAAATGGAGGAGGCCTATATATGGCAAATAGCCTCAATACATTTGAATCCCATGATACAGAAAAGTCCATGTATTCAAAAGTTTTGAAAGGAGTGGCCCTGACCTAATAGGTAATAGGCCTTTAAAATTAGACCCAGATGTGTAACCGTGTGCAACTATGCCTTTGAGATATATAGTTTTGATGTAAATATACGCAAGTTATATTTTGTCGTTGTTATAGTTCCCTTTTTCTTTCATATGTTTTTCATTTTAAACTGGTTGATTTTTTGTTACACCGAGTCAAGACCATTCTTGGCTTTTTAGACTAAGGAATGGTGTTATGACAATATCTACTAAAAAGGAGATGCCATATCAGTGAGACTCTAGTTAGAGACATCCCAAACTTAATGACGGACAGGGACATTTGGCGCTACATGGTGAACATGGTGAACATCATCTCGACTCCTGCCGCTAGACAGGTAGCCGTAGTTATAGTTAGTATTGTGGAAACGAAACAAAATGTATCATGGGCTTAATCCGGAATCTACTGAACTTAAAGTGGGGTCTCACAAGAAAATATACTGAATCCCTATACAAGCACATACTTAATGCAATCAATTACACATATCTAAATATCATTAGAAGTTTGAATATTCTGTAATTTGCACTAAAAATCAAAAGCTTGCTTCTGTAATTTTTGTTGCAATTAATTTGTAAATTCACAAAGGAATATGATGTCACTGCTACCATTCACTATTTATTGATTTGAGCAGAGTGGGACTAGAGGATGAATTAAAATCAATGAACCAGTTAGATAAATTGCACAAAGTTATATAATTCTGACCAAGTTTTATTTGTTGGTGAAAATTTACTAGCATCAAAATATTTAGTCCAGGTTAGTTAAATTCGTGATGAAATTTCTGATTTTGGTTGAAAATCTAAACTTCTAATAATTTTTAGATGTGGATATTATTGCAGAAACATGTGCTTGCATCTGGCCTCAATATACTTTTTTGTGATACCCCACATGTGGTCCAGTGGATACAACGACCGACTCATGAACCAAATGTCCTGGGTTCGAGTCCCGCTGAGGCCAATGTGTTGTGCACTAGGGCAAGGCAATTTACCTCGCTTGCCTCTCTACACCCAGGTGCAAAATGGGGAGTTGATATTGTCTACTGAGCGCCGCCAAAAGGGCATTTGTAAGGCAACTGACATACTAGTGGCAGCGGAATAAAGGTAAAGCGTTTTGGTACATTGTCAAAGGCGCTATATAAATGTCGACATTTATTTATTTTTTTAAAATTTAAAGCAATAATGGCAAATTTTTGAAGAGAGCTCCCAATATTCAAAATTTCAGATTTTTGCACAGTTGTGTTGGTAATTGTCCAGTAAACTATACCGTATTTGTCGTGAAAAAAGCGAATTTGGAATAAATTCGAATTGGGATCCCCGATTGTAATTTAACGGCGGGGCTGGAAACGCCAAATTTATGTCCGTCCATGATAAAATAGTGCAACCTCACAAAATGACCTTTAACATGACTTTCCTGAACCGACGGAACAACTAATTGATGAACGTAGACACGTACATGGCGAAATTTCCCAGCTATTTCAAATAGAAGGACGTTTCCAGCAGCCGTTGAATTATTATCGGAGATCTCCGATATTACTTATTCTAACTACAACGTTCCTTCTTTTGCGACACATATAGACAATTTTGAGCTCTACAATTCACAGGTTTAAACCGACGGAACAACTAATTGATGAACGTAGACACGTACATGGCGAAATTTCCCAGCTATTTCAAATAGAAGGACGTTTCCAGCAGCCGTTGAATTATTATCGGAGATCTCCGATATTACTTATTCTAACTACAACGTTCCTTCTTTTGCGACACATATAGACAATTTTGAGCTCTACCATTCACAGGTTTAGTTTACTAGCCAATTATGCCTACCAATGCAACTGTGCAAAAATCTCAAAATATTTGGAAAATTTTCTTGTTATTGTAAAGGATTGTAAACTAAACTTCAGAGATTTATTTTTCTAAATGTAGCCTCTGTTTTAGATCAGCCCAGATATATATTAACATTGCGATTTTCCGAAATTCGCGAAATTCGCTAATCTATACAGCAATCTAACACCATTTTAGTCAGCACTTTATTGTGTAGCACGTTTTTTAATCATGCAACTCCATGGCTTTTCATATTTCATTTACAGAAAAATCCAAGAATAGAATAAAATCTCTGGCGAGAAGAGTGCATGGACAGCGATCTCCAAAAAAGAAGCAAGGAGAGGCAATTCTACAACTTCAAGTTGAGGATTTTGCAGATAAGGATGTGCATTTCAAACCTTTCCAGGTACAATAGTTCTCTTATTGGGGCCGTTTAAAAAATGGTACCAAAATGGGACATTGTGTCCAAAATTCAAATTTGAGTTTGGTGTCTTATTGTGATCTCAGAATGCCAAAATTTATTAACACAAAATTGAGGAACACACAAAACTTTCCAATAAACTATTTTTTTCACCGCTTTATTTCCAAAAAATGCGTGTTTTGTTGTAACTTCGTACAAGATGTATTCTTTGGGTGTACGTTCTAAACTGTCCAAGAAATTATGCGCCAGAGTATAATCAATGAATTTATGTATTAAAATTCCAATGGGTAACAATTACTTAATAAACACTGTTAAGTGTCATTTCAAAATCATTTCAACACGAAAATATGAGCGTAAAGCATTTGTAATATGAAAAATAGCGGCCGTGCACTTGATTCCGTAAATATCAGGTAGGTAAAACAGTATTATCAATTTGGCAACACCATTTAATAACGGCAGTATACTTCCCAATTAAAAGACAGTGTAAGCGCTTCTTTTTATTGTATCCATATTGTTACAATGAGGGAGGTGAGGCACGGTGTACCAACTTGGTGTGGGGAGGGGAAATGTGACGCTGAGAAACAAGTATGACACAGTAACGTGCGATAGCCACAACTTACAGAGTCACAGTGTACAAATGGGGCAAAAACATGCAGTAGGTTGGAAAGTAAATAAATGAAAGGCCTGTATGATACAAGAAAAACAATGCACTGGCACAATAGTAACAAGAACTATTGTGCACTGTGAAAAATAACCAAATAGTAAAAAAAATACGAGCAATTAATTTGAGCTGTGGCACAGCAAAGTACGATAGCAATGTCACAGAACACAGATCAAAAACTGATAAAAGGGGACCTGGACAATACAGACAAAACTTACAAAAAGGGACCGACGTATCAACAGATATACTGTTCAACTTGAACTTCGCACTGACTTGGACAAATTTGCACGACGTCTGCGTCTAAAAGTGCACTAAAAGAAGGCACTGGTCAAACTGCTGACCCCGCCCAATGGATGTATCCCCAGGAATAGTTCATTTGTAGAACATCAGCGCTGTCACCTTCGGAGCCTACTTTTACTACTGCTCTCTCTGTGTGTGTGTGTGTGTGAAGGTGACTTAGTAGGGAAAATTTCGCCTTATGCAGTATCTCTTTGTCTATATTAGCGTGTTCTGAGGTCTCTGGGTTTGGACCAGACTTAGCCGGGTTAAACCTGGTTTTGTCAGCGCTCAACCATTCCACTCCCCTCAGAGCATATTGCTGGAGTTGTTTGTAGCTGCATCTGTCTGAATGCCTTTGAGCTTCTGCTGAGCCAGATGACAGAGCTCGTTCTGAGTGCAATTCTGGCTGATGTATCAGTTACAGCCTCTTTCCTCTAGGAATACCCAAGGATGACCGGCATTTGTTGACTGATGTATTGCAGAAACCTCTGCTTCCTATTTCTATTGGAAAATAGTATGTAGACCATCCTCTGTCTTCACAGTCAGCCACTAGCTTGGAATAGGTTCTTCTCCATAGGGACCGTCGGCTCTATGATGATCACCGTCTTTGTTTTGGTGGAAAAGATGGTGATATCTGGTCTCTTAGCTGTCTCAGTGATTTCTGGAGGGAACACTATTTGCTTGTGTTCCTCATCCATCAGGAATATCTACTACGTACGGTGCCAGACCTGTGAAGATTGCTTTCAGTGTATCATGGCGCCAGTTGTATCTTCCGCTTTGTAATGAGTAGCTACAACCACTGAGGATGACATAATTGGCAGAGTCCTAGATTGGTCTTGCCCACAGCTTCAGATTGGGAGGGAAGTTGATGATGAATTGCGCAAATATGGAAAGAGAGCAGCTCTGGCATCCAGACATACAAAAGTTTCTTCCAGGAGGTCGACCTGCATGATTCCCAATGAGTCCCAATTCAACCACTGCCCTTGTTCCGCACATCCGTAAAGGTACTTTCTCATCTACATCTTTTACTAGTCCGGCTCTGTCCGTCTGATCTCTAGCCATTTCATTCAGAATTATATGGCGTTCTTTCTGTTCTAATTCTTTTACACCATTCCATCTGGCTTGTGTCTTTTTACTTTCCATACATTTTCCTGTAGAGTGTATGTGTACTTCCATCGTTAGAGTGCTTGTTTAGATGGTAATTAGACTGTGGATAATAATCAATCTGTTGTCCGTCTACTTCAAGGCTGAGATCGTATGCCACGTGTTGCGTTTTATGCCTTGTCGCTTTTGTCGCCTTGTCGCTTCTTCATGGCATGAGACCTGCATTTGCGTGGTTTGGCTTTCATGGTTCGTGTCCATTTGAGAAAGTTGTTCACTGAATTTAAAAGTTCTTGGCATCTTTCTGGGCTCCTACGAGGGCCATGTCATCTGCGTATGCTATGGCATATGATGTCACATCCACTCATGCAGTACCCGAGTTGTTTGGACTGGTCTAGGAGATCATGGCACAGATTGAAGACGGTCAAGGACAGGATGCAGGAGAGTGGACAGCCTTGGAAGATTACTATCATGCACTGTATCCATTCAGTTGTCCATTCAGTTGTTTTGGCACATATGAACAGCTCATCATAGTACTTAAATATGACCTTCTTAATGTAGTCTGGAACACGATACCACTCTAAAGCAAACTGTACAATGTTGCGTGGTACAGTACCGTATGCATTTTGCAGGTCCAGCCATGTTGTCACAACTGGTTTACCATTCTTTTTTGGCACCTTGGAGCATTTCAGTTAGTGCTACTGTGTGTTTCACACATCCTGTTATTTTCTCAATGAAACCGTTTTTAATGGATTGGTCAATATATAATTGTTTTCTGTCAGATAGTTGATGGTTCTTTGAAGCGAGAATACCCATTCCGAGGTTACCATTATAATTCTTCAGTGTGATGGGCCTGAAGCAGGATCACTAGTGTTATATACTCTTTGGATATAAGGATGGTTTCTCCTGTTCTCCAGCTCACAGGTATTGCAGCTGTTCTCCATATAATGCAAATAACTTTGTGTAGTATACGAGTTGTTCTAGGGCATTTTTTCACACTAGTTAGGGGATGACATTGGTACCTGGAGCACTGGCATTTCTTCTTTTCTGAAAATAGCTGTTTTGACTAGGTGGTTTAGTGTTGAATGCTTTGGTCGGCTTTGGTGATCTCTTCATGCTCTTTAGGCTTTCTGTCACTGCAGCTTCTCTGCAGCTGTTTTGCTAAAGGAAGGAAATCGGGTTTGTTTCTCATTCAGTAAACGTTTTGCGTATTTGTGGATTTGTGGATTTTGTCGAAATTGGGGCTGCTCTTTGCTGTGTGTTTGTGAGGATTAGGACACAATACGTTAATCCATGCACCAATTGCTGTATGAAATCCCATTTATGTGGTACGCCATTGGAATGGACAAAATGAGTTGTTTAATATAATTGTAATATTCTCAACAACCCAATATGCTAACTTCGTGATTTTTTAAACATTCGAAGAAAAAAAATCCAGATTCAATTCCAGTATCTAAAACATGAAATTTTTTCTCATTGTGTTTTGTTCAAAAACTAATGTTTCAGGGTTGCATTTTCATTGCGTCACTCTATATAAACAAGTATTAAACTTGGAATGGTGATATTAAGCACATGTCTTACGTTAATGCGTATTAATTTTCTTCAAAACCAGTGAAGCGAACCATTTGGTTTTGCTACTAATGCTAGCAAATGAATTGCTCTTTGCACCCAAAGTCAACATTTTCTTTTATTTTTATTTCATGGGGTTTTTTTAAATCATGAGGGGTGGAGCACGCTGTGCAGGTCCTGCTACACAATATCGTACTTGAAAATCTGTAAATATACATTCTTAAAGCGAGTCTGTCGAAATACATCTTTTTCTTACAGTGTAGTTCAATCGCTTTTCTATTCTCTCCTCAGGTATTACACAACCGACGTGCAATCTTTGCGCTGGTTTTAGATAGCAAAGTCCTGAAAGAGCTTGTCCAAGATCAACAACAGGTATGACCTACTCCTTTCAAATTCGGTAAAAAATAGGTGTCCCACTTTGATGAATTTAAGTGGAAATAATGCCAAAAAAAGAAGTTTATCTCTGGACCCCGCGCGCATAGCTTTTAAAGTCAAAATTTGCGCGTAGTGCTACGCGCTGCTGCGATATTTTTCCCCTTCTCTTTTCTTCTGAATCGCACCGGACCCGGTCTGATTTATGACATCGTAGACTATTGGCGGCGCACTACTGCACACGAGCTGTCTCTACACAGCCCGTGGGTATCACAGTTTTGTAACGCTATGGGGATTTGTTGAGGAAATTCTAAATCTTAGAAAGTTAAATTGTACAGTTGTATTTAAAATTTAATTAAAACATACTATTCAGCAGTGATGGTGAGTTGTTTCTCTTGCTAATGGTGCCTTTAAAACTGTAATTTTGTGTTTTTGATCGGAATAATAAAGTGATTTCTCTCCCCGGTGCGAATTTGTCACCCTTCCAAAGGTGCAGAATGCTGCAACATTTATATGCATTCGATTCTTGATTTTGTTTCAATCGAGTATGTTTCTAATAAGTACAAATACATTAAGGATGGAATCAGGATCCCAAACTTGATGATTTTGATTTTTTGCTACGGGATTGCTACAGAATTTGGCCACGTCTCTCCTTGATGGAAGCAGCGGCAATGATTTTTCCAGGCAATCGAGCCCTTTTATCTTCAATGCAGACCTGTTCTCGCCAGGTGCGGGATGAGTATGGGAGACCTGGTTGGCACACCCGGATTGTGATCAAAATGTTGGTACAGAGGCAGCCGAGCATGCAAAAAAAACCAAAGCTCATAGAACATAGCCTTTTTCCTAAAAAAAAAAAAGAAAAGAGCGTGGCACTTTGCTTTTTTGTCAAAGATCCAGAGTCAAACTTCTTCTTTTTTTGGCCTAATGTGATGATTTTATAAGTTCCAATGTAACTTTATATTTGCATTTTTTTAA
Organism: Ophioderma brevispina; assembly: GCA_023653785.1. NCBI lineage: Eukaryota > Metazoa > Echinodermata > Ophiuroidea > Amphilepidida > Ophiodermatidae > Ophioderma > Ophioderma brevispina. The sequence continues at coordinate 28,079 of JAMKCH010041925.1, forward strand.
ATTTATGAATGTATGTTTAATGATGATAATAATAATAATACACTTTGAAAAGCGCCGTTCGTACAAAATCACTGCGCTGTTGCCTATAATAATAATAATTATTATTATTACTCTGCATGAAAACAATCGTGACATCATCTTATAATGATGTACATTTGTTGATGTTTTCACTTACAAACATCGTCCATTGAGTCTACTGCAAATTTCAAACCTGATCTGAGCATGCGCATTACCGTTTATAGTAAAGGTCATCAGCGAGGTCAACCATCGGGCATAATTAATGAGCTTGTGTAAGCGTGCCGTGTGCATAACTTTCACCGCGGCAGCGGCGGCATGGCTGCTTTCTCGTCACTCGTGTTCGACCTGTGCAGCATGCAAAGTTGTAATTGTAAGCATGCAAGGTAGTAAACATGCAAAGCAATGCAAGTCACATCACATTGACCCTATAACATTTACGATTATCATCATATTTTCTTTAATAACACTTTTAAACTTCATTAACAACAACTTGGTTACCCCCGGCCCTGGAAGGTAGGCCGTATCAACAAATGCGAAATACCAGTGACAAAATCGCATTGGTAAATCTATGCATATTGATCACGCGGCGGCCTGTACTGATCCGAGGCTGGTCAAATTATGCACCAAATTGATGCTGAGACTGTCAAGTTTACCAAAAAAAACTCTCAAATTCCCCAAATAAACTCCAATAAAATACACCAATCAAAGAAAGAGGGGCATTTTACTCACCAAAAACAAGCAAGTTGGTCAGATTTGAAGCAAACTCGTACCAAACGGCGACACAAAAAATGTAAGTAACTCGGCGAAACAAGTACCGATATTGCGACAGAATAAAAGCAATTTGATGCATTGAAAGTAGAGCTATCGATTAAATGACGTTATGATTGGCCACATGATGTTTTTAACCAATAAGAAGCTTTAAAACGTGGGAAATCCCCTATCAATACATCGACTTTGGGAATTTCTTGTAAACAGGTCTGACGTCACGTAATGAGGCGAACAGCGCCACTACATTGCTATTTGCATAAATTATGTCTACGAAATCGGCGTACGATGTTTGTAAGTGGTTTTGGCACCCCCTGTTGGTATAAGAGAGAGACAAGTTTGAAAAACTTTAAGGGTCTCTTTCGTTATTTCCTTATTTATCTTGCCGATGGAAATCGGCAGTATATTGTATTCATTACAATTGTCTTTCTGTCTTCTTCTGGGCAAACACTTCAATGGCTAATCGCTGACATGTCCTGAACTGATTTTAACCAAAATGGGTCACCAGCACCCACACACACACCCCGACCGGTCGTGCTCTATACATGGATAGCGGGGTCGCCACGTAATTGAATAGTCGGAGATTGATACAACCGGAACTTCCCTAGCGGCCATTTTAAAAAGGGAAGATAGCCGTCATTACTGCACTACTTTCAATGACACGTGTACGTTAAATTTGCAGATCTACTCCAAATAAGGAAATAAAAAGGTTTTTAACAAAAAGGAATTGTTATATTCAAAAAAGATATTAATGCCAAATAAAGAGAATTTCCGGGAAAAAAATAATGCAATAAACTGGGAAATGTGAAATAAAAATAAATAGCGAGCTGTTAAAATAAGAAATGCGTATTATTTGGTCTAAATAAAGATTAAAATAAATGACATGAATGAATGAAGGAAGGAAAAGACCCCCCCATGAATGGAATGAACGAATAAATCCCAACTTGCCTTTATTATATAGGTAATAAAAAAATAAGAAAGAAAAAGGAAGAAGGGAGGGAGGGAGGGTTGGTTATTGGAGGGAAGGAGGGAGGGAGGAGGGCAGGGAGGAAGGAGAGGGAGAGGGAGGGGATGAAAAGGGAGGGGAGGGTGAATGGGGAGGGGGAATGGGGAGGGAGGGGAAGTCATGTGCCCCTCCTCCACCCACCCCATCTCTCATGGCGCCGTACACAGATTTAGCATCATTTAATGGTAGTTTTGAAAGTAACAAAATTCCTTTGTGTGAAAAAAACTTATTTTGAGTAAATTTCAAAATTTTACGAACAAGTGCCATTGAAAGTAATGCCAGCGACGACGGCTTTTGCCCTTTTCAAAATGGAGGACACAACAATGTTTCCACTCTCAATCGCCGGTCGCTATTCCATGTAGAGAGGTCAGTGGGGACCCGTACCCAGACATGACCTCAACTGGGTTAGAGGTCATTAGAGGTCCAGAGGTTCAAAGTTAATTTCACAAAACAATCGCTTCTCCGGCCTCCTACAGATTACATTGCATAATAAACGCGACTCTGTCTATGAAACAGCTTAAGGACCTGCATACTAGGGTGTGCTCGGTGTGGGGCTCAACGCCCCCGCGTCATTACAGGCGGTACTTCAGTCTAATGTGAACACCATCTTCAAAATGAAAAATTATATCTGCTAAATGAACCTGCATGGGTGCGTGATCATGCATATGAAGCAGCTTGGCATTCCTGCCTGAAGGTTGTGCTCGGCGTAGTGTCAAAGGTCATTTAAGGGTCATAGGTTTCCGGTCAAAAACCAATATTATATATCAATGTAAAACATCGTAGATTAACATAACATGCATAGATGCATTAATGTTAAGGGGTGTATGTATGTATTTTTATTTCAGAGGGTTCAAAGGTCATGTACACGTCATAAGCTAAAAACTTCAGCATTATTATCTCAGAAACTAAGCATTAGTCGAATGTTTTTATTTGCACTGGAACAAGCATTTTCTAGATGTACTTGAGGTTGTTTTATATCGAGGGTTGACAAAGTCATTAAGGGGTTCAAATGGTCAATTTTGCCACAAAAAAATGCTTAAAATTAGATCAAATTGGTTATATCTAAGTCTATAGAAGACAGATAAAGCCCGTTATTGCTACAGTGATGTAACATTATTGGTAGGGGAGGTCTATGATAGTCTTGACCCCAAAGGTCACAGTTCAAGGTCAAAATCTACAAACGAGCTCCGATTGAGCTCAAATTGGTCAGAAATAATCCTCCTGACATGGTATTTACAGAACAAGTACAGTTGACCCCATCCATGAGCCAGGGGTCACGTTATGGGGTGAAAAGGTAAATTTGCAAAAACAAATCGGCAGGATACGTGTCCTTGCAAGGACACAGTCATATCTAGTTCTTTCTTTCTTTCTTTCGCTTTTAATTAAAGTGACAGGATGAGATTTTTTTCAGGATAAGAATTTCTCTCAAATTGCACTAAATCGGTTGTAGACCACCTACCGAGAACGATTGGAAGGTTTATTGAACAAACAAGTACAAAAGAAAACCACGGACGTTGTTTTGAACTTGCCTGCTATCGTAATCGTTCCCATAGAAAACCGTGCTTTGAATTTCTGTCGTGCAGGACAGAAAATAGTAAATCATCCTCTCATTGCATAAAGAAGGCGTATTCGGCTTATTCACTTCAGGTGTGAACATTGGTAAGCATTCCAAATATGAAAAAATGGGTTCGAAAAAAAATGGGGGCGCTTCTTTCTGGAAATGTCCTCATGTCTCTTTAAATACTACCAACATTCTTATTAAGTAAGCTTGCGGATTCTACCAGCTGCATATTGTGGCCGTTTTATATTATAGATGCTACCAGCTGTATGGGGATCAAATTTTATTTGGTCTGGCATAGAAACTACTGTAATATTTTGGCCGACAGTAAACAGCTGAGGGCGTTCTGAATGTAAACATGTGACATCATAGGTCGGATCATCTATTCAACGCTTAGTTTGTAATATTTCTCATAACAGCAACCCGAATTGGGTCAATAAGGCAAGCTAGATAATGTGCCTGTCCAGTGGCTGGCCGTTTATTACCGCGTGTCCAAAATCAATGCAATTCTGTCATCTGAGTTGGTGCTAAAATTTCAAAATTACTTTAACAATTTGAAATTTTGCGTGTTCATAGCCAACATTTTTTTCCACCTACTGTTCCAATTTCATATGAATTTGCTTCATTGGTTTGGAGAACAAGCGATACGTAGGTACACGACAATTTAAGTCGTCCAAGTTTGAGAACGGAAGTAATACACAATCCACGCATGCTTAAAGTACGTAGAAGAATACTTTTTGTCTTCAATCCTGTCTCTTTGCTTAGTTCTTACCTCTTTAGGTTTGGTTCAATTATCTCGGGTATAACCTTGTACACTAAAATTTAAACTTTTAAAGACAAACCGAGATCTTTGACAAACAAGGGAATGATCTCGTTCACACTGACATCTTCAACTGTCTATTCTCATGATAAACTGTCTATGTTTGATGTAAACTCAGTTTTGATTGGTTACTTTTTGTTTGTTTGGTTTTTGTTTTCAATCAAAATGGTTTCATACCAAACTAGGAAGTCATCAACACCCCCACTCAATATATTCCATTGATTGGTATTTAATCCTTCCAGTGTCTTTGCAATATTTCACACGGAATTGTCAGACATACCAAGGTAAAACAGGTCTCGCCAAGTGTGTTAGGTTACTATCCGAAAATGATTGTAGGAAAACACTCTCTGCAATAGACGGTCTTTTCACAGCTCACTCATGCCATACCTACAGGGTGTCTCAAAAAAAGGAAACCCTCAATGCGCCCGCTTCTTCTCTTTCAGCAAAAAGACAAAGAGGTAAACCATATACAATTAATACACATCTGAAAATTGCCATTTCATCAGGTTTCCGACACGAAAAATTTTCAAAGGACAATATTGACCGAGTAATGGTCGAATTGAAAATATGTACCATTTTTCATTTTTATCCACGGATTTTTACTGTCTGAGCTGTCTTTAGACAATACACCTTCTCCAACACATTTCTTTCGTTTATGGTTTCCTTTGGTTTTTTTTGCGAAAATTGATCAGTTCAGATATTGAAAGGTTAGTTTAAAATTATTGAAATTCCAAGCTCTTGCCTCATTCTTCTTTACTGCTCTGCTCTGCCCCCCCCCCCCCATTTGGCTGCCTCTTTGACCATGAAGATGGATGCAGCTTGCACTCTCTTTTCCATTTCAATAATCGAACTTCTAATAATTTCGCGTCCGTCGGATTCTTCAATAATTTTAGTAATTTATGTTAAAAACAACAGACAGATTAGTACCGGGAGGATTTTTGGTAGTTAAAGACATTAAATCCACCTTTCCAAGGTGAAAACCTGCTTCAATGATCTTAGGCAAACTTGGAATGACGTAATTTGAGGTAGGGTTGCATATGAGCCTTTGTTTTAAAAACCGGTGAAACCTTATCAGACAAAAATCAACACAAGTTAATACGAAAATCTACCACTTCAAGAGCTTTCACTTTCTTTGCTCATTATAATGATGAATTTCCCTTTCATTGTCGCCCTGATGGTCTTGCAGTCTATTTATTCTACCTATTGGATTCCCATTCCACTCCTCTTCATCTGTCGTCTTTTCTCCCTCAGGTGTTTTGTTTCCATAGAAGCTTTTCAGTTCTGTGATGGCTTAATCTCTGCCACAGTTCTAACCGAAAATATTCTCCAAAACAAAGGGCTTAAATCGCAAGACGGAAACAGTGTCCTAGGAAGTAACAAACATTATAGCCTCTGAATGAGGAAGAATTTCACTCTAACTGAAGAATCTCGATAGAATGGTCAAAAGATGTGAAGAGGTTTGCCAACACTAGTATCCGCACCAGGCAACCACAAGAAAACCCCTTTGCTGATTCATGTACCCAAAAAGTGAAACACCACCCCTTCCATCATGCCTTCGGAAGTAAGAGATGCATTAAAGAACCAAGCGAGATACAGCCCCTGGAGAGATAGTATTAACACAGGGGTTCTTAAGATGGGAGGTGAGCCCATTATTGAGGCACTTACAAGCTTTTCAACAGATGCCTTACAGAGGAAGAGTTCCCCACAACTGGATACTGCATCTGTAGTTATCTCATAAGGAAGGAGATACTCTGACATCAAAAAAAAACTACAGGCCAATAGGCCTTCTAGAGCTGTAATGTACAAGGTTTTCTCACGGTCCTACTGAAAGAATGCTGAACACTCTGAAACAACACCAACCAAGAGCCCAAGCTAGTTTTAGACCAGATTTTCTAACCACTGATCCATACATGTTGTTGCCAGCTAAAGAGAAGCCAATGAGTAATAAGATCCCTCGTTGACTATGAGAAGGCGCTTGACTCTGTTGAATTCAAACCACTCTTCACCACTTGAAAACCAAGGAGTTGGACCTAGCCTACATCAATCTCTTACGTGACCTTACAAGTTGGTGCCTCTTCCACCCTAAAGCTCCACAAGGACAGTGACAAGATCAAGCTACAGAGGGGAGCAAGACAGGAGACAACCTTTCACCGCACACTCCTTCACCCAAACTCTTCAAGATGCCATCATAAAGGAGATTACTGGGAAGGAAGAGGACCCAACATTGATGGTGAAAATCTCTCACCTGATCTTTGGCGACGATATTATCCTGATTGCCAAGGTCACCAGAGAATGGCAAATATCTAAATGACATTCACACACCTAGCAACCTTTCGGCCTCAGCTGCATGTTGGGAAAACCAAAGTGAATGTTAATGACCACCCCAGAAATCCGAGATAACTGTAGACCGGGAAATCAGTGAAAGGTCAACAGCTACATCTTCCTTGTGGACGACCAGTGATGCGTGATGTTTGGACTTACTGCGTGAGATCAGAAGGAGAATTGGATTATAGGCTGGGCAGCATTTGCAAAAGAGGACACTCACTGAAATAAGAAGACAAGTATGGCGTTAAAGAGAAAGGTGTTCAATAAATACATTCTTCTGTTATAACATAGCGCAGTGAAACTTTCTTTGAATAACACACGAGGAGATGCTTGCAGTTTGCGCACAGAAGAAGATGTAGGAGCGAATCAATGCTTGGCATCAGACTAACTAAAAAAAATTGCTGGATCTCCGAGAACGACAGGAGTTACTGACATTATCGCTGCATTAGAGTGCCAAACATAGACTGCAGTATAACAGGTGGACCATCAGAGTGACACAGTGTCACACCAAGAATGGACCAAAACCCATGAGTCAAAACCAGATGGAATACGAAATGACAAAACAACTGGTCTTTTTTGAGACAAGACTGGCTAAAGAATGAGATTTGTGGAAACATTCTAGGGAGGGTTCCTCCTCCCGTCGTGAGTGATTCAAGTCCTGGATATGGATATGGACCAATGGATATTAACCATTTAGAATCTGTTTTATAAATTTGAATAATTCTCAATAATTTGAAATTATAGCCCAAATACAAAGGAATTGCATTTATTTGGGGATACTCTGTATACACTTTGCCCTCTTGATAGTTAAAGGTGCAGCGAGAGAGTTTTTGAGGCATCCAAATATTGGGTGATAATGAAATTTCCCTATAGATTAGTAGACACCCAATATATTTTCTTACCTGTGTTTGGCTACAGAAATTCTTAAAAGAAGAGCAAACCTGGGTGATGTTTGATTTGCTTCTATTTCATATAAAATGGCGAATTTGACTTGCTCCCTATACAAAATTAGAAATTGCACCATTTTTGGATACCAAAAAACATTTCTCACTTAATCCTTTCAGATGGGGATATTTTTGATGGAAGCTTTACAAATCGGGCAAAACTCAGTACTTTTTGATTTTTTTAAGGGACACCTGAATGTGAAATCTCTCGTTGCAGTTCACCTTTTCAGGTGCTCTTATCATATGATAACCGTTCGTGATTTCCAATTAGATGACATTATGAGAATTTATGTCACGCTTCACCTTTATAGCAATAATAGCCGTTTTGGAAGAGCGCCCACATACACAATTTTGAACTTTATCGTTCATAATTCACAGGTATAGTTTACTAGACAATTACCAACACAACTGTACGAAAATTCAAACATTTTGAGAATTAAGGGCACTTTTCAAAAAACATGATAAATTAGCATGAATATCATCTCGAAAGAGAGATAGGCACTCCGATCCTATGTACACAGGTCCGTCCCCTTCTTGTATTGAAATAGGCCGAAGTAGCAGTAGTAGTAGTAGTACTTTCCTAACATTAAATCATACCGGTACCCATTTATACACCTGGGTAGAGATGAAAAAAATTGAGGTAAAGCGCCGTGCTCAAGGGCGCATGCGGGGCTCGAACTTACAACATGAGTCAGGCGTTTTATCCACGGGACGCAATGTTCCCGGAACCACCGTAGGTGGCGCAGCACACGACTAGGGCTTTGACGGAACTCTTCTCAATTACTTTCGTAGTAAAATACCAGGTAATGACCTAAAATGCCCCAGATATCTATGATGTAGCCAACATTCTGACATTGTATCGCATGGAACGCCTTAGAATGGTTTCAACGGGGTTGGAAACGCTGAAAAACATACGAAACAGCATACATCGGAGCCAAAAAGTGAATTTTATAATTAAATTTTATAGACCCGTGACGTCAAGAAGAACGTCATAGAGCACATAACATGTCAGATCACATGTTTTGTCACACGTTCTTTCCAGTCGGTGGCGGCCAAGCCCCGTTCAACATAGCAACTCACCCAAAATTTCAAAAGAATTACAGCAATACGGAGTGCAAACCACGATTTTGGGTGCTTTAATGTTGGTCATGGGTGTTTTCATGACCCACATACGACCTCGTCCTCGTCCGTTGTTTATTCGCTACGCAAGGTGTAAATTTAGAAATCGTGGACTTGACCATGCGAAAGATTATTTAGTAAAAGGAATGTGTTTTAAAATTCGTGACATTGTCAATGTTCACGTGTTCAGCTCGTACCAAAATCAGCAGTGTCTGCACATGAGAAAATGTTGATTTGTAACGCCAAAGTATACCCAAATATCGGAAAATTTCGGGTCATTAATTTACACCGTAAATACGCATGCAACTGGTGCAGAATTCTGATGTTCAAGAAAATCCGATAAGTAAGCTTAAATATACAATGCACAATCTAGTCGTCATCATCATGTGACAGTGAACATCATCACATAGTGAAAATCATTATATAATTGAACATGATCGACCATCCGGAATCCGTTTTTGTGTGATGCTTAATCCCAAAATTCACTTCCAACATCAAAATCAGTAGGTGAGAGGATGCATTTCCCGTATGGGTAATGCATCCTCTCACCACCAGAATCCTTCATCAACAACAATCATTCTCCAAGCACAGGAACATAAACACAAAATTATGTGCAACTTCAAAACAGTTCAAGACATGGTACCCGTACTTGAAATCCCTTCACAGCGCCTTCTACAGACAAGAATTTTCCTTAGTGATGAGATCTCCATGCCCTATAGGATTTGGCACTGTCTATACCCATATGCTTCCCCCACCCCACCCCCTCACCCCGGATGCGCCACCACATCTATAAATGTACAGGTAAGCCCCCTTCATCTGGCCCGACGCAACACATGGCATCTATCTTCTAGTTCCGAAAACTATGGATTACATGTGCCGCTGAGCATCGGTAATTATTTTAACCTCTTTTTAGATACACGAAACAACATCTTCTCGTGTTGTTTAGCCCAACCGTAAACATTCGAAAGATTGGTTTCCAAGTTGATGTACACATATACCGCAGCATCGGAACCCCAGATCAGCGACGGCACGTGTATTGATCGCTACCTGGTGAAGTGCCGAAGAAGACCTAAATCGTTCCGGTAACATGACAGCGGAGCCTCGCAAATCACCGCCCATTCTTGTTGTTGGGACACAGTCCAGAGTCCTCTCGAAAACCCCCCCCACCCCCCCCCCCCTCCCCCTAAAAAAATAACCCCCCCCCCCCCCCCCTTGTTTGTTTGGTTTTAATGACCAAAAGAACGGTAATTTTGCAATTTTAATTATTTTAATTTGTTAAAAAACACAGAAGAGGCGCAATTATTCCACAGATGCAGACAATCTTAAATTGTATATTTTTGTTTATAATATACATTTTTTCAATCGGCTTTCTCTATCGTGATATAAGGCAAAATTTAGTCATGATCATGCTGTCAAATCCAGCAGATTTTTGCAATGTTTACATTTTCAAGTACCTGCTAATGTGCATCTCCTCAAAAGGAATGACTCATTTTTTAGCATGATGAGAGAAAAGTAATGGTATATTTTATTTCTCTGTAGATTTACAATGGTATGACCGTAATTGTTAGAACATGCAGTTTGAAAACACGTCTAAAGATAGCGGATACATAAATTTAGATCAACTCTATACCTATAGATTTGATCTATCGCTTCATTCCAACCCCAATGTTGTTAGCTCAGTTTATCAAGAAGCTCTGTCCTAAGTAATACGAAGTTTTAACTGGTTGTTAGTCCTGTCAAGGGCATAGATTTTTTCTAATACTTCTATGCGCTGGCCAGCTCTATGATTATGTTGATACGGTTATTACCATCAATTTATTATTTCTTCGGATCTCATTTGGGTGAGGGCTTGTGGGAGTAGGCAGATTTGCGTGGAGCCCTTTCCCCCCCCACTGCAAGTTACGCCACTTGTAGACTGAGGTAGCAATTTACCAATCCACTGCAATTGAAGTCCATGTTTTAGTCGATGGACTCAATATATAATTATATAATGAGATAGCACAGTAACTGAGCTAGCAATATACCATCCACTACCATAGAAGTCAATGTTTTAGTCGGTGAAATCATCTCTGTTGGAATCAAGAGTCCGATCAACTCAAGTTGTTTACCTTTGTCACGCATGCAACGCCTTTCAGATTCAACAAACCAATTTTTCGAATTTGCCCCGTCTTAAGCTACCATAAATTCACGTTTTTTCAGACAAACTATTTACAATATTCTCGGTGGTGTTTAAGCTTTAATTTTTCTCGCACGAAAATGAGCATATTTAGCTATATTTCTACCAATTTCTACTGGAATCAAAGTTGGGTATCTTATAGTACGTGGTAAGTTACATAAATTGAAACTGAAAATTTTAATTTATCATTTCGATTTTTTGTTTTTCTTTCGAGAGACTCAAACTTGCAAATCTGATCGCTTGGATTTAAAATTTTGTTATGTCATATTCCGTGGCCACGTCCTGTAAAAAATACCGGAAATTAAACATAAGTATAGATTGCTTAGCTATAGGGAGCCTTCGTGATTCAAATATCTGTTTGCTTACAATAGTTCACATGCTTAAAGGTCCATGGACATTCTTTAAAACATACGTTATCATAATCACCAAAAAATGGTTTCATTCATAGATGTATTGGTTATCAATGTAAAATCTGCATGAAGCGGTAAATGAGAAACCGTATGTTTGATAAACATTGGGCATAATCTCATGTGTATTTGGACAAGCTTTCAAAGGAAATTCCAAAACGAAAGTATTATCGCGCTGGCAGGTTGACCCGGAAGTGGACAGCCCGAGTACAAAACGCGATACGCGTAACGCGTCTATCGTCATCGTTGGAACGACGTGTCGCGTGGTCCAGTTTTCATCCTAACGTACACAGTTTGACTCGTGATATGCTTCGTACGTGTTGTATCTATGGCATAATTTTTCTTTGATTTGTGCCTAAAATTACGATAATAATGTGGTGTATTGTCGACGGGTGCACCAGCGTCGACCGTACGACAAGGAGAATCAGAACAGAATATCTTTATATTCTTTATTTAAGTTCCCAGAAAAGAAACCGATAAGGAGAGATATCTGGAATGTGCGGTGTCGCGCGGTTAGCCCCACTTGTGAGCTTTGTTTACAACTTGTGTTACCTGAGTCATACGGGGTCAAATCCACTCCAGCCTCTTATACTCGTTCGCGAAAAACAGGAGAAAGCTCCTGTCAGTTAGGGTATATGTATCCTTGAAATTTAACACTTTCCGATGTTCACTTTAAAAAATCTGTGATGCGATGTGATCAGGATACTGTTGGGGTACGAAAATGTAAGAAATTAAGAAAATGTCTACTCAGCCGTGTCCATGGACCTTTAAAGGGACATAATGGGCATGAAAAAATGACATAATATAAAGGACCCTTACTGAACTCATTTCCAATTTGGATGGATGTTTACATTCTTTAAAAACAGTAAAAAACAAAGAGTTCTGGGGGGGGGGACGGTGGCAGTGTTTGTGGCAATTTTTGGAACAAAAAGCAAGGTGTTCAACATCCCTGACAGAATTTTACAGTGTATCTAGCAATGTTGTGCGACACAATTCAAAGCATCCAGAACCGGGATTCAGGCATTGTACTTTAGTCTTGTAGTAAGGATATTGATCTGGCAAGTGAAAGATGATTAGCCGGATTATGCAACATATACATAGCAATGGTCTGTGAGCTGATTACAACATGGCCTTTTCAAGTTTTGGTAAAATATGGCTGGCAGTCATGTCAGCATCTTGTTCCAGAAATTGCCGCAACTTGCCACCTACCCCCCTGGAACTCTTCCTGTTTTACTGTTTTTTACAGAATGTAAACATCCAAAATCTTTTCACTCGTGAAAGGAATTTCAGTAAGGGTCCTTTTCATTATGTCCAATTTGGTTCTGTCCCGTTAACACTTAAAGAGCTATTATGGAGGGTTTTTTTTTCATCGTTTGAAATCCAAAAATATCGATAGCCTCGTGTCATAAACACAAAGTATTGGATCCCAAATAATAACTAAAATTGGCTTACAACGTCAACTTCAACTTTATTATTCCATAAAAAAATTCAAATACCAGAATATACATTAACATAACAAAAATTATGGAGGAGTTGACTCAAAGGCCAATGACACCAGACTGGGGTCACCCCCTAAAATTGAGTGTTACGTAGCAATACCAACTAAAAACAGGACATTCAGGTCCAAATACAACACGAGAAATAGACCAATGTTCAATGCGCCTTTATTCATTGGCCAGCACAAGATTCAGTATAAGTAGGACATGTTCAAAAGTATTATTTGTATTTGTAAAAATCAGTTCACGTTTAAAATGATTACGAAAATGAGTAGAACTGATTTCGAGTTTTGAGATGTTGCCCCAATTGTTCCAAAGGCCAGGGCCCGCAATGGTGTTTTTTTTGTTCGAACAGAATCGATCGTGACAACTTTTCGTATTTCTGGTAGATTGTTTGTTGATATTTCTCGTGCTATAACTTATGGATATCAACCGTTTTGTAAAAGCCTTTAAATATACTCGGTAACTGGTTGGTAGAGAATCTATACATAAACACGTCCAGCTCAAGTTTTATACATCACTATATTTAAGGCGTTATATTTGGCAAATGGGTTGCATTTGACTTCTGTAATGGCTATTTGCAATTGTTCTTACTGCCCATTGTTGAAGCTTTGTATAGTTTATCTAGGTTTTGCAAGTATTCCCCATATTAAGATTCCATAATTAATGTAAGGTAAGATGAGAGAACAATATAGGAACAGTTTAAGACACCATGTTTTTGCGATTGTTTTATGCAGTTAAGTATTATCACTATGACATTTCCAAGTAAGATTTTCATCTATTAATACACAAGAAAGTTTGTATTTTTTAACCCTTTCAAGATCTGTGTTATCAAAAATTATTATTTTTAATTTCGTTATCATTATAATATTCACTTGCGTTATCAGTGATTCATTCTCATAGTAAGTTCGGTGTACCCAATACCATGTAATTGTTTTAAATTTTACTGGCATAGGCATTTATTGATATACTATAATTTATTGCCTGAACCATTGCTTACTTCTGCTTAATTCGCTATTAAGTAATTCAACTTGGTGTCATGTCTTTATGCGAACACAATATTGTAGTGTCATCAGTCAACCAATAGAAGTCTTTTTTTATACAGGTGAAAGTGTTACAAATATCGTATAATATTGATTATAAATAGCAAAGGGGTCTAGTATTGAACCCTGGTACACACAATAATATCTTTGAGTTCAGATTCACATGATTGATCAACACATAATGCTTTCTTTGCTTAAATACCTTTGTAAACCGTGTTAACAACTTCACGAAACCCTAGATTCATGTAATAATATCTTGTGGTTAATGTGTCGAATGCTTTTGATAATCCAAAAATATTCCAATTGTAGATTCATTATTTTTTCACTGCTTAGTAATTTGTATTTTCCACTGCTTTAGTAATTTTGTCAACAGTTGCATAATTGCCTGTTCTCTACAACCTTTTCCATATTTCTGGAAGAACACCAGCCAGCAAACCTTTTTGGTGTGAACCACTGACTCAACCATTATCTTGTGACACTTTTGACACTTTTAGTAGTTTTTGTCTGTTTCCTGATCCTCATAATCCATTTTGTTTTGCTTGGATACCTGAGGCTGGATGCAAGCATACGTAAGAGGATTGCTATGTACATGTATCAGGTACAGTGGATTGCTATACACATGGTATCTGTGTTAAGTCAGTGGACTTGCAGACTGCTCTGCTATCACTCACCTTATTCAGCTTGCTATTGATTGCAATACAACTACATGTCTACCCAGAATCGTCTATTACAACTCAATACTGCTGGTGGTTAGCAAACTAGGCTGCCTGACAGTGTTTATAATAACATCAAAACACTTGTTTGCACTGCAAACCCCCACCCGCAGAGGGAAACGTACTGGGAAGATTTCTGCTATCAAAGGATCTATAAAAGCTTATTCATCACTGATAAGTGCTCCCCCTGTCACTACGCCAACTCCCTTATGTGCCCAACTCACCACATGATATGGGCCTATGGAATTGTCCAGTCTGTACGCAACAAGACCGACAATCTTATGTGAATTTACTCATTGACCATAACATAGACATCATGTTTCTACAGAGACATGGTAAGGGACGAATGATTTGGGTTGAATGGGAGAGATGTGTCCCCCTGCTACTCGTATGAATTTAGCCTACGTGGGCTATTAATCCGTGGTGTGGTTTGGTGTTTTTTCCAAAAGCCCAGTGCTCAACCGGCCAGGAGAATGTACTGCCCACAAACTCGTACTTTGAACATGCCCTTGTATCATACACTTCCAGTAACATAACTTTGCAGTAATATACAGCCCCTCTTCCCCTACTGTGGAATTTCTGGATGAATTTGACATTTTGCTGGGATTTTGGATCTTATACCTGGCCAGAACAATGATCCTTGATGACTTTAACCTTCATATGGATTGTACTGATTAATCTCATGTCATAACATTTCTTCAGATGATCTCCTCTCCTCTCAGTTTTCAACAGATTATCCATGGCCCAACCCACATTACTGGGCATACACTTGACTTAATTAATCCTTGTTAAAGATGACGAGACAATTGTTCAGTCCTACACACAGTAATCCACTCCATGTATCTGACAGTTCTTCATTAACTGTGGCCACTTTTCTTGTACTCCCCGTGACCGCAGACGACATTTCATGTCGAAAGTACAAGAGCCATTGATTCTTCGTTCTGGCCTTTAGCAAGACTAGTGATCAAGATGGATCATATAATGTCTACGGACTATATTCTGATGTTGTAATGAACTTGTGAAGAGGCTATCATTACGCCTCCGTCAAGTCCTGGATGTTCATGCCCCTGTCGCCATCCATCCTCATACCACCCCGTATGACGCTGCATTGTATTGCAAGTCTGTGAGGATGCCCTGTCGTGCACTCGGCGGGCGCCGGGAAAGAAGATTGGAGAAAGACCGCACGAGTTGATCGTCTTGCATCATCCATGCACAGAGACTTGGCATATGCCATTAATCTTGGCCCCCAAAGACTGAATATAATAATAACACTTTTTCTATGTGTAATACTATGACATGTAGCAAGACATCAGACGTGAGTTACTCTGAATACAATATAGAGTTTTTACCGATTCTGCCTCCTCGACAAACTAGCAATGATTTCTGTGATTCTTTGTGGTAAGTTGAGAAAATTCGTTCTGACAGTCTTAAATCTTCAAATACTACCAACGTTACTATTGATGTCACCCCTTACATACACATGTCCAAATTCCCATCCTCATCCTATTTCTGTTGATGACTTAGCAAATCCGATTATGAAATGTCCATCAAAATCATGTATTCTTGAATCCCATGCCCCCTTGTTAGATGAAGAACGCCTCTCCTCCGTTATCCATGTTCTCTGTCGCATATTAATTCCTCACTTATTCCTGGTAATGTTTTCCCGGCTGCAGATCTTCGCAAGGCAATTAAAACGCCTGTTCTCAAAAAACCATCCCTTGATTGTCAGCAATTAAAGAATTACCGGCCTTTCCCTCGAATATGCCCTTGTGGGCAAACTATTGAAAAGGTCGTATTCCTCCGCCTGCAAGGTCGCCCAGAGTAACACCTATGTTGTATTCAACACTGTCTGAACCATTACATTCGCTTACCGCGGTGCCCATAGCAATCGAACTGCCCCCTCCTTTCTGTTCAGGTTAAGTTCCTTAGAGCTATTGATACCAGCAGGGTGTTTTCTTGGTGATGATCGACTTATCTGCCGGCATTCCGAACACCCGTCGATCATGACATCCCTTATACAGCGCCTTTCAATGACTTTGGGCTCAGGGGTACTGTCAGTGACTGGTTCAGGTCATATTTGTGTGTAAGGTGCAGTCCAGGTCCATGTGAAATGACACGCTGTCTAAAGATGCTCTTCTTAGATATGGGGTCCCGCAGGATCTGTTGTCGGCCCCCAGTCCTTCGTATACTATTCTCGTGTCATTGGTCATATCATTCGCAGGCACTCTATTGGTTATCATATATACGCCGATGATTTGCAGATGTCTTCTATTTTTGATCCCGCCCGCCCTGGTGATGCTGTTTGTGCTCTTTTTAAGCTTTCGTGCTTTGTTAAGGAGTTAAATCATTGGATGATTACCACAAACTTATGATGAACAGGACAAAACTGAGTTCTTCATTATCCCCTCTCCTTCACATTATGAACGCCTTCACCATCTAACTTTTCATCTCGATGGCCTGGAAATCCCTTCCACTACCTGGGTTAAAAACTTGGGTGTCATTTTGACCGTTTCATGACAATGTAAGATCACATTACTCATTTTGTAGCTCCTCAACTGGCAGATCCGCAATCTCAGTCGGATAAGAAGATATTTGGATTTCAAGGCTTGTCACAATGCTGTCGTGCCTCCTGTACTTCTGTCAAGGCTGGACTACAGTGGTTCTCTCCTTAATGGTGTTTCCAAGAAAAATATTCACCGCCTCCAACGTCTGCAAAACAAATGTGCTAGACTGATCTTCAAGAAGCCAAAACATACTCATACATCTCCCCTACTTCATGAACTTCATTGGTTACCGGTTTCCCAACGCATTCAATTTCGTACGCTAGTGCATGTCTACAAATCACTAAGAATCATCACATGGTTACTTTACTCTGTTTTACAGTATTTTTAAAAAAACACGGTTAATTTAAAAACGGAACAGGGCGGTAATTCGAGACATTTCAGAATTCTCTTTTTTATAAATATGGTGTGTACTCTCGCCAACCTTGAGTTTTTCTGGACTACGCTCATGTTGATATTGATAAATTGAAGATCATGGTAAGTGGGAGCGTACTATTTCAGGAGCATACTTCTTTCACAACACGGTTGCCAATGTCATCATGCTCTGCACTTTTGTTTTGATTAAACTTATCAAAGTAGTAGGGATTTAGGCACTTCGGCGCCGTTTTCTCTTCACCCCTGTACTATTTGCCAAACCACTTAGCCAGCCATAACACCCACAGCAGTTCCTCCACACATGGTTTTTAGAGACTAACTTTTGGCGTGAGGCTCTACAGCCTGGGCAAGATATAAATCGGGGATGCAAGGAGTTGGATATGACCCATGGTACAACCACAGAGCAGCTACCATGGTAACGTGTTAATGAGTTCCCATATGTGTATGCGCTGTGTGTGAGCTAACTTGGCTATATATTTCAGGGAAGCACTTCGCCACTCAGTGTCAGCCCTTCGTGGCAGCCGCGGAGCCGCCTTATGGAGTTTGCCATATCACAGAAAATCGAAAATGGCAGTGTATATCCGTCTCAGTGAAGAAATTCGAAGCTCGCTTGACAAAAACAAAAGCAGGTTAAAATTTCGATGTTCTCGAAGAAGGAAAAATTACGCCCTTACTAAATTGAGTTTACCGAAATTGATTCATGGAGGGCTCCATCGTAAATTTGGTGAGCGAAGACAACACCAAGTTCAAGGTTTCGCCCCGGACCTCTCACCGAGCGTCTCACACCGTGAAGAGAAACAGACCTGCAGTGTTTGAAGATCAAATGGCCACGAAAACATACAAGGGCTCAAAAACTAAATTTTACTCCGATTTTGCTTTGTTTGAATGAGTCTGCTCCGAGAAGCGAGTAATCCAACCCCGTAGGGGTTGGGAGCGAGTAAATCCCTGGTTTGACCAGGGAATTTTTTTTGCAAAAAAATTGATTTTGGTCTATAAAATCTTAATATATAGAAAGCAAAAGTCGGGGCTGTATCGCACAACATCCGGTTTACCGTAATTATGGGGTGAAAGAGGAGGATCCGTTCTGGAATTTGAAAAACATTGAGAGTTTTGAAGCCTCGCCGCTCAAACAATAGAGCGATATGTAAGTAAATTTTATTTGAATGGTCTGGTCCCAAGCGTTTTCGATACATCGTTTCGTATTACGAAGTTTGTTTCAAGGGAAATTCCTTTGAACTTCAAATCGATCAGATAGACAGTGTAAAGTCCAAACACCATATGGACAATCTTCAATTGCTAACACCAGCGGCTAACGTTCAAAAAAGCGCCTATTTAGAATAAAGGAAAGGATTGCAAAAAACCAATTTCCCAATTATTTCGATTTGCACGGAAATGGTTGAAAGAAGAAACCTTTTCTATAGCATGATGCGGCGCAAAGAATAGGGGTGTTTGCAGTAGTGCGGATTTCCTTCAATCGGGAGAAAACATTGGTATAAAAACACTAATCAAAAACATTCTGGATTGCGATCCGATTCGAAAAAGCATAAAAAAAATTAATATCAAGATAATCTTGATGTAGGAATTTTTTAATCGCTACTCCTAAGATTTGAAAAAAAATAATTTTTTTACTTCAAATATTTTTGGAGGATTGACTGTCCCTCCGGACACGACCAATAATTCCTTGCTAGACGAAGCCTCGATTTGGAGCCCATCGGTTAGATAATACAAAAATTGGCTCCAACTTTCTTAACAACACCGTCGATCGTGTATGTTTCCAGAGACCAAATTGGATCTGTTGCTCGCCTTCTTGAATCTTCCTCAGATTCTCCGGTTTTGGTGTTCATACAAGTACCTCAATTTAACGTGCTTGATTTGAACCTCATCCTTAATCTTTGAGGAGCTGAAACTCTTGGCTTCGATGTTCTTTTCTTGATTGCCTCATTGGGTTTCATCCCAATCAGTCGGTTTTTTCGTTTAATTCAAAAGCTGCCATTACTTGGCAGTTCTCTGTACCCCCTCTCTAGACTCCATTCTTTCACATCTGCTTTCCAACCAAAATTTCTTTCGCCGTACTGATATCCAAATAATCTTTCCGCCAGTGTCTTGTTGAATCTTTCGACAATAGATTGGCGCGAGGTTGCCAAACACACCTCCTCTATGAATGTCTACACTATGTTGTTTCATCAATTTTGAGACTTCACCCATTAATTCTGACCTGGATCAACTTGAGAGCAAATTTTGCCCGTCAGTCCTTTTTAGCGTAAATTTCTCGAAAGCTTTGCAACCTCGTGGAACTTGTTTGCGCAAGAAGCTCAGCTTCTTTGAAATGCTAGCCACCACGTCAAACACCGTCAGAGCATATTTAAGAGCTTGCGTCCTTTTCCAGGTCGATCGATAATGAGGGATAAAATAATAAATATGCCTGTGATGGAACTCATTGGAATACCACATCAATTTTTGCGTGGGCGTACTCGGATGTGGCCGATAAATGCCCCAAAGTTGCTTCTTCAAAAAATTTCTAGCTGTATCTTTACTCACCTTGGCTTCCTTCGCTAGCTGTCATAGCGAGATTCCTTCCAGAAACCCACGTGGTAGTGAGTAGTAAATATAGGCGAGTTATGTTCATTATTTTTACAAATAAAACTGAGAATGAAGGATCGTGTCATTTGGATTTATGCCGCGTATCTTCTTGATTCACCCAAGAGAATGATAGGATGGAAGCCAAGAGAATGAACGAAGCTCTGGAACTGTACAATAAAGCGGAGCTGCCAAAAAAAAATAATTCACGATAAAAAAAATTGTGAATGAGATTTTTTTTTGAAAGTGACATTAATTAAAATAAATGGAGGCATTTCAAAATTATCACAACGTTGAAAAAGAAATCACTAATCGAGTACAAAGTTGAAAATGATCATTTGTTTTTTCTACAGGGACCAGGGATTAGACTTTCTCATAAAAGAATCCAAACAAATTTTGCTGCACAAAATATATTTCAAATGAAAGGTGGAATGCTGCAGCTTTCTAGACAACTTGGAGTTTCGATTTTGCCAAGTCAAAAGTATTAGCAAAGAGTTATATGAGATGACTTAAGAGTCTCGAAAAAAAGCTTGCGAAAGTACTATTTTAAGAAAAATCTCAAAATAATTTGTGAGATTTTTTTTGTGGGGCTTTAAAAAAATAAAAACAAAAAATAATTTTCAACAATTAATAAAAGAGGTAGAGTTATGCCACGTACGAAGGAAGCCATGTACCCAGGTCGAAGAAGAAGAGCAGTGGTGCTCAATACGCACTCGACCAAGGAGCTAAAAAAGTATTGCAACGGCGCATATGGATACCGTGGTTACTCACGCATGAAGAAAGTTGAACTTCTAGAATTTATCAGACGTCAGCTTCAACGATCAAACCGAAGAAAGAAGGCGGATCCGAGAGCAACTCACAGCTTGAAAGGATACGCCAGAGAGATCTCACCGTGAAGAGAGAGAAATTGATAGCAAAAAAAATGGAGGTCTTCGAGGATACTCAAAGATGAAAAAAGTTGAGCTAAAAAAGTATTGAGGGAAAATTATCTTATAACTCCTGATCCACTTGATAATCGCTTTTTCAATGTTGAGGAACCTCCTCGAGAACTAGACATCCTTTCAAAATCCTAAAGAATCTTCATCTCTACAATAATTTTGCCCAACCTGTACGTGATAGATGGAAAACCCAGATATGATCCCGAAAGATTTTTGGCGATGTGAACAAAAACATGGTGATTAGCCTCACTGGGGAACAACGACAGACGAAAAGTAAAAAATTCGTCTCAGGGGGTCAGATTGAAAAAAAAAAAAAAAAGTGACCCCAAACAGGTCAAGATGTGATGATTTAGAACGTCCGTTTGATTCAGGGATGGTATACAAGTGAAATCCAAAGTGTATGATTAACTGGAACGCCACCGATCTGAGGAGTTATTTAAACCGTGAAATGGAAAAAACCACATCTGGAAAGGAGAGCAAAAATTCCAGAATCAAGGAAGTGGAGTGGGTGATTCGAGCGTCGTGTCTTGGGAACTTCATATGGTGGAAAATATAGACCTAGGGGATGGTTCCTCGTAATTCCACTCCCGGATGAGTGATAGCCAAAAAGCAAGCGATCATCAATATCAAAAATGAAGATGATTGAGGCTTCAAGGTCCGTCACTAGAGCTATTATACAACTGAATCACATCCGGAGCGAATCGACAAAAACCTGAAAGAAAAGTCGGGAGAGCTCAACTGGGATGGTATTACATTTCCTACACCTCTCAAGGAATTGACAAATTCAGAGAAAACAATCATCCATTGCATCAATGTTGCGGGTCTCGTGATCGAGCTGGAAGTATTTCCACTCAGAACTAGCTCTCACCGAAAAACAGAGAGCATCAAAGTTTTCTTCTTTTGTTTACCGGAGTGAATTCTGATCGCAGCTACTGAGGAGGAGGAAGTCAGCATTACTGTGTGATCAAAAGTATGAGTAGATTGCTCTGCGGTCAAAAATTCAAAAAATAGCCCCAAAACGATACTACTGCATGGGATGCTAAACATTCCTACCTGCGAGGAGCGTCTCAAGATGCACGAAGAAAGACTCTGCAGACAGAACGCTATGCATGAAACCGTGAAGATTGAAATGACGATGGAAGACTCAATGTCAGTATTTCAACACCCATTTTCAAATCCCAAGAAGTACCCTTTGTTGTTGTAGCTGATTTTGAATCTTTCACGAAACCGTTCACAATTGTCTAGCCAAAAATTTCGGATTAAAAGCTTCACAAAAAAAATATCAAAAGCACGAACCTCCGGATTTTGCTGCTATATCAAGTGTCAAGAGGAGCGGCCCACATCGATGTTAATTTGCCATACAGAAAAGCCTAAATTTTATTCCGATATTTTTCACGATCTTGAGGGATATGATGCCCATCTGTTCATCAAAAATCTCGCCAAAACCGAAGGTAATATTGATGCATTCCCAATGATGAGCAAAAGTATATTTCAGTCACGAAAAAAAAATAGAAGAGACTCATTCGTCAAGATGGTAAAGAAATTTCAGTCAAACGTGGATCTTAGATTTCTTGACAGCTTCAAATTCATGTCAACTAATTTGGCTAAACTCGTTTCGAATCTTTCCGAGTTTACCGGAAATTCAAAATTTTTACTGTGATCATCAAAAGGCAGCTTTACTCAGGAAGGGAGTCTACCCGTACGATTACACAGATTCTCTCGAAAAAATCGACAGATGCCCAACTTCCACCAAAGGATGGCCTTCTATTCCAAGCTCAATGACATCGACATATCCGAGGGATGACTATATCCACGCTCAAAAGGTATGGTCTGCCTTCGACATGAAATCGATTTTGAGAGAGTATCACGATCTATACCTCAAAACCGATTGTTCTTCGTCTTGCGAGCCGGTTTTTGAAACTTCGAAAAGTCTGCCTGAAAATTACAAGCTCGACCCAGCATGGTATTTCACAGCTATGGGTATCTATTACGATGCAAGCTTAGAAACGGGAATTCGATGGACTCATAACAGACATCGACATGTTCATGATGATTGAAAAGGGTATTAGACGGTGGTGTGTCGGTGTCCCACAGGTATGGCAAGGCCAATAACAACTTCATGGGGGAAGATTATGATCCCGAGAGTCCCTCGAAATTCATCCAGTATCTGGATGCCAACAAATCTCTATGGGTGGGCGATGAGTTAAGAAATTGCCTGTGGGAGGCTTCAAATGGATGACTGACAATGAACTTCCAAATGGCGGGCAATTAACCATGTATTTTAGAGGTGGATCTCGATTAACCTCACGAGCTACATGATCTTCCAATGTTACCCTCTAGCTGCCAGAAAAATTATGATCGTATGGAGGGTGGAAAAACTAATCCCAAATCTCTGGGATAAGAAAAAAAAGTACAGCATCCATCATGAAGCTCTGAAACAGTACCTAGAATCGGATTGTTTTGAAATTGAAAAAAGTCCATCGTGGGATCAAATCGAGGAGGCAGGTTTCATGAAAAAGTACATAGGACCTGAATTACATAAACTCCGTAACTGGCCAAGAATGAATTCGAGAAGGATTTTTCAAGCTGATGAACAATTCCGTGTTCGGCAAGACCATGTAGAATGTTTCGAAATAGGGTCGAATTAGACTAGTCAATTCGAAGGCCAAGGCAAAAAAATAGCGGCAAAACGAACTTTCGTCATTGTACGAATTCGATGAAAATCTGTCAGCCATACACTTAAGGAAAACCAAACTGATATTCGACAAACCTGATTGATTGGGTTTATGAGCATTCTGACGAACATTTCGAAGACAAGGCAGTATTCACTACCGACTAATCAAGCCCAAGCGGGAAGCAAGGCAAAACTCCTTTTTACCGACACGGATCACTAGCTATGAGGATTCAGACGAAGATTTCTACAAAGACATCGCCCAGACGTGAGAAACTTATCCGACACATCCAACTATCCAGCCGATCATCCAATCTATGAATTCCAACTGGGAAAAACAAAAAAAAATTCCTGTATATTAAGGATGAATCGGGTGGAAAGCAGAGAGCTGAGTTTGTTGGGTGGTTGGAAGCAAAGCTCTATTCTACGGATGTATGAGGGAGAAGAGGAAAAAACGAGCAAAGGACGTGAGAAGTCAGTCGTGATAAGAAAATTCCTTGGAGGATTACAAAAAATGCTTGTTTGACCAAAACCTCAAAGGCGGACGATGAACGTGATCAGGAAAGCCACGCCCATGTGGTATACACAGAAGAGGTCCAACACAAAAATAGCTTTGGATGCAAAAGATGATAAGAGAAAGTATTATTTGGAAGACCAAATGCACACAATCGCTTGGGGGCATACAAACCAACTTGAGTGCAAAAAGAAAAATTCCTAGCTTGATATCAGCCAGGTTTTTTTTACCGATTTATAAATTTTGTAGATCAAAATTTTAATACAGTTTTGATGTTATAACACCTTCGAATGTTCTTGGAAATCATCGAGGGGGTTACGGGGTAGTTTCTTCGTTGAGTAGGTGATACAGCACATATCGGAAATCGAAAAAATTTATCGTACCTCTAGGCTTGACACTATAGTAAAATTTTAACCAGCTTTTCAATAATCAGATTGTTATAAAACCGATCGTTTTCAAAATCGATGGGAGGATTACCGGTAATTTCATAGTAAATCGCGTGAACGACTTGTAAATTGCGTTTGAGCTCAGAGTCTGATTTCAAGACTTTCAATAGTCTTTTCTTACGTTGGTTGAGACTCGACAATTTTGATTAATTAACTTGTCAACTTAAATCAGCCGTAATCCATGAAAGTTTGCCTTGCCTTGATATAGATATTCAGTATCCCCTTGAAGCTCAGCTTTGTTGTTCATACTTTTTCGATTTCAGAATTTCATTCAGCATAAATTTTTGGACATTCGAGTAACCATCTGGAAAATGTAGTCGTCCATCGTACAGCATTCTTCAAGATCTTTTCACTATCGGTAAAGTCTAGAATTATATTTTCAGATCCACAATTTTCCAGATTACATCACACCATTTTATTTAAAAAAAAAATTCCATCGGGGGGTTATTCAAACGAGGGAATCTAGAAATCATGACGAAATCGTTGAATAGATCACTTTTTTCTCTCTGATTTAGAGCTGGAAGTTGGTGGTGGAGTTGGTGGGGTAGCTGTCAGTTTCTCGTAACCAACGAGCAAAATAGGCAGCCGCATTAAAAAAATAAACCAATAACGATTACTCCAACTACAACGAACAGAGGATTGACCAATCATCATTTTTTTTTAGGCTTGAGAATCTGGCTGTTGTTCAACTTTCGTTTCAAGCCTTTTTGAAGTTGAGTTTTTTTTCGAAAGCTTTCAAACTGCGAGTCTTTCTTTTTTTTCGGCGGCTAATAAAGCGTTTCCAGCCGCAACTTTTTTCGGATTTATTTTTTATTGTTTTGGACGGGTGGGTGATGAGTTAACTTTCACTGTGTTTTTCCAATTTTTTGGAGTTGATTCTCAGTTTTTGGATTGGTTCCCATTTGTGATCGCCTGCTGATGATTTCTCCATCTTTTTCCATTTATTGGGAAATTATTGAGCGCCGTCAAATATTTGTTGGACAAAACCATCCGATTACATGATTTTTTTCTTGACCAAAACTCTACAAGAACGATTTTTTCGTGACTAAACTCCTGCAACAAAAAAAAATTCTATTCACGAAGGTAAAAGTGATAGGATTTTTAAATCTTATTTTATCTACACCAACCTCCTTAGGTTCAGCAAGGGTTCTAGAGGAAGCTGTTTTACTTGCTCAATGTGATTATGGTCAGCAGCAAAGTTTCAGAGGAGCCAACCATCTACAAATTTTTGTGAGACTGCTAACGTCCCAAGTTGCTCAGAGCCAAATTGATGAAAGGTTTGCCTCATTCAAACTTTTCCAGTCCTCCGGATTGTTGAGAGTAAAATTTCCAGGAAGCAGACAACTTTACAACGTTTGAGTAA
>JAMKCH010041926.1:0-111131 GCA_023653785.1 Ophioderma brevispina
GAAGTGTTTAATCTTTCAGTTTATTGTCGGCCGAAAATAAATGTTTTTGATTTATTATCATTTTCCTCAATTGTTCACCAAATGGCATTTTTATATGGCAAAAAACACATTCAAAAGCCAATTGTAAGTAGAAATATAGCTGCCAAAAGCTGTTATTGACAGTGACCACAATATACAGAATATAATATATAAAAAATCATGATCTTACTACATACAATTGTGGTGTTTTTGTCACTTTTTAAGGAAAATTACTACTTTTGGTTGATTTTTAAGCCAAAAATGTAGCATTTCTACCCCCAAAAATAACTCCTTCTTCTCTACTGCATTTTGTGCATCAAAAATATAATCTGGGCCTTTTTATGCAATGTTTAAAATGTAATCTAAACAAAAAGTTACTTATGTTCAGAATTTTGTGCTTTTGGATTTAAAATAAAAATGACGTTTTTTCTCTTTATTTTTTAAGCCACCCCAAATAGTGTTTTTTTTTTGGCCAAAAACACACCTGCACACCAATTTTTTGACCACAACCATCAGTTTTCATAAATCCTCTATAATTGGCCTTTGATAAAAGTGGTTGTGTTTTTGTTGTACCGAGGGAGGGGTTACTCGAAAATAAAGCACTTTTTGAAGCTTGAACGCTCGCCTATATAGGCTACCAGAGTTGATCGAGCGAGGAGATGAAATCTCGCAATATCCATGATCGATAGATCACTTTATAAGCTGTGTACGGGGTCGTACGGTGTTTTCAGGTACAGCAAACAGAACCGAATCCAGAATTTTTTTGGTCTGTTTGGAAAAGACGTTCAGTTTCATTGGCGTTTGGGTGATTCATTTCCAAAAGTGAAAATCTAGTATATCTACAATGGGAATGTTATTTTTGTTTAGTAATTTGGTATATTGAAAAGAGCTTGTGATATAGTATCATAATATGCCAAAACTCAATTTCGCCAAAATGGTAGAATTGGCTGTTTGAAGACTTCATGACGAGATATATATATAGATATATATATAATATATATATATATATATATTATATATCTAGTATATACTAATTTTATATATATTATATATATTATTTATATAATAATATATATATGTGAATGGTTTAAGCTCTACATTTCTATATCTATATATATATATATATAATATATCTATATATAATATATTATTATATCTATATATAATTTATATATATATATATCATATATATTATCTCTCTATATATATAATATGCACTTTAAGTTGTAGGTAGCACACACTATACCTTTTCTAATCCTTACTGGTTATCAAATACGTTGTTACACTTTTCACACTATTGGATAATTTTAAAATTTGACCCTGTAACAATTTTTGCCTTGTCCACCTCTCCTTAAAACACGTTTCTAGGGTTCTTGTTCATGCTGTCCACATACTTAGCACATTATTAAGCACAATATTAAGCACATTTTTTTGAAGAGCGCCCCCCCAATTTTTAAAAAAAAATTGAGATTTTTACAACGGTTGCATTGGTACTGGCTAGTAACCTATACCTTGAATGGTTACTCTACAATTTCTATGTTGTCGCAACGAAGGAATTTTGTAACTATAATAATTAATATCGGCGATCCCCGAAATAATATTCAATGGCTGCTGACGCCTTTCCAATATGAATGCCGTGAAATGCTGCCATGTACTTATCTACGCTCATCTTTAGGTTTTTGTTGGCTTCAGCAAGACAGTTAGGGGCATTTTCTTGAGGTTGCACTATTTCTCATGGACGGACATAAACTTAGTATTTCCAGCTCTGCCGTAAGTACAATCTAGATCCCAATTCTAATTTACAAAAATCGCTAATTTTATGATATACGGCATTTTTTAGCAGTCTCGTTTTCGCAGGTGTAGTTTTCTAGACAATTACTTGAACATAGCGTGCAAAAATATCGAATTTTTGAAAATTTGGGGGCGCTCTTCAAAAATGTGCTAATATTGCCTTTAAAATCACTCAAACCTTTTGTACTTTGAGAGTGTTACAATGTCTGCTAGCTCCCCATGCTAACAGACTGAGATCACAGGTCTGGCATTATATGGCGCTGTTGTAATTTTATTCGTACCCCCTTGGTAAACACTGGTGGAAGTTAGAATCTTGGAGGAAGTATCGGGAATCCTGATACTGTAACAAATATTGTCTTTGTTTGTAGGATGTGTTCTTTACGACTTAGTTGCTTACAAGCTTCTTCAAATTCAACGGTAAAAAACACTCAACTTTGAACAAAATTTGTGCCGCATTTAAAAAAAAATGAAACGCCCTCTGATAGTGGCATCTAATGTCCTCATTTAACCTTTGTGAGCTAAATTAGTTTCCACCTCCTGAACAATCTACTAGAATCATTTCAAAGTTGCATAAAAGAATTATAAGTACATGTAATATAATTCAATGAGCAAGATAATGTTCAAATTATTGGAAAATTGAAAAACAAACAAACAAATAAACAACAGAGCGGTCATGTTTGATGGAATATGAAAAATATTAATATTGAAAAAATATTAATGGTTACTTTGTGTCTTTTTTATCTACGCAAAACTAGGCAAATCTGAACACTTATTATGACATTATTAAAGCAATAACAGCACATTTTTGAAGAGCGCCCCCAGTTTTCAAAATTTGAGATTTTTGCAGAGTTGTGTTGGTATTTGTCTACTAAACTATATGGTAAGGCTCAAAAGTGCGTATTTTTCATTAAAGAAGCGATTTTGTAATTAAAATGGGGATTCCCCCATTGTAATTTAACGGCGAAACTGGTAACGCAAAATGCCTGTCCCTCCATTGTGAAAATAGTGCCACCTCACGAAAATGACCTCTTCCTTGACCTCCCTGAAGCAACGAACAACTAATGGATGAGCGTAGACACGTTCATGTCGCTATATCCGGCTATTTCATATTGGAAGGCTGTTTCCAAGCAGCCGTTGAATATATCGGGATCTCCGATATTAATTATCCTAATTAACAACAAAATTCCTTCTTTTTGCGATACATAGACATGTTCCACAGCGTTCCATTTCAGTAATAGTTTACTAACCAGTTACCAATTGCAACGTGCAAAAATCCTAAAAAAGAGGAAAATTGGGGGCACTCTTCAAAAAATGTGCTGTTATTGCTTTAAATTTGTTTTTAATAGAGCAGGAGCATAAATCATAGGGCCTTATTTAAGGAATTCATTTACACTCCCACTACAGGAAAAAGTTTGACACCTTTGGTGTTAGTATGGACCTCTAACCTCAATGCTAATGGTAGGTAGTAACTCTCAAATTGTGGTATCACTCATTTTCAATAGGGCCAATTTTCAGTTTAACACAGGGGTCAAACTTTAAAATGCCCCCAATCATGTTGAAAATGTCTGTCATGTCTGTCCATCTACTAATCATCAGGATTCCAAAAATGTATAGTTTGTAGCACCTACGACCATTGGTTTTGGAGTTATATAGGGTAAAATTGACTAAAATGGTAAAAAGGTCAATCTCAATTTTAAAAGTTAAATCCGATTATATTTTTAATACTTGCCAATTATTGCCTGAAGGTACGAGGACTTCCCAAAAGTATAGTTGAATTTGATACTATACACTATAACAGATAGTACACTATTCCTTATTTTGGACGCATTCATCTATATGAATCCCAACTTCTTTTTTCCTTTTTCACCACATTTTGTCATCCGCTTCTTTTCTGATTTTGACCCCTGTTCAATATATTGACATTTTTTTACCATTTTAAATAAATATAAAAATAATAATAAATGTCGGCATTTATATAGCGCCTTAACACTGTATCAAAGCGCTTTACATTATTTCCGCTGCCACTGAATATGTCACAACTGCCTTATTCAGCAAAATGCCCAAGGCACTACCATAGGACCTTTTTGCGTTTCGCTTCAATGGACAATATCCTACAGCTCCCCATTTGCACCTGGGTTGGAGAGAAGCAAAAAGCGAGGTAAAATGCCTTGCCAAGGACAACACATTGGCCTCAGTGGGGGACTCGACCCAAGACCTTGGATCATGAGGCAGTCGTTGGAATCCACTGGGACCACATGGGGCATTTTAGGCATTTCTACCCTATAACTCCCAACCCAATGGTCATAGATGGTAACAAACTAACATTTCTGAATCCTTATGATAGACGGGCAATGGCCTACATGCACGGATTGAGCAATTTAAAAAATTTGACCCCCTGTGTAAACTTAAATTGGTCCCTATTGATAAAGTGACACCACAATTGAGAGTACTACCCTACCTAACGTGATATAGAGGGTCCATACTACTACCAAATGTGTCAAACCTTTTCTGTGGTGAGGGGAAACGATGAGTTTGACCGGGGTCAGTGCTACTCCTCTATAAAAGCAAATGTTTTTTGACAGAAGTAGGGTCGAACCCATCCCCTTATTGGGAAACTGGAATCCGTAGAGGTCCTCAAAACTATTAAGTATGCCTCACACTGTCATATTTCAATGTTCAATTCAATGAAAAAAGTTGTTACTCGACGAGAGAGAGAGATTTTAATTTTGGGGGATGCCACCCTATGTATAAACGTAATTTCTATGCTAAAATGTCGTTCAAAAGTGGAGTTGATTGAAGTTGTATTACTAGACTTTAAGTGATTTCTCTAAGTAACGCTGACGTTAAGCGAGGAGGAATGTGCATATTCCTAGCCAAGTCAAATTTAAGTTTTTTAGTACCATCTTCTCATAATACCATCGCGATCTTACCTTTTAATATCTGTTTCAATTAGTAATTACCGGTGTATTACTGGAGCTTACTTTGCTGCAATTTGCAAGGGCACAAAGTGCACTAGGAATCCCAAAACAATAATTGCAACATGTATATTGTATATTCTTTCCCTGGAGATGGCCAGCACACGATAGTGTTGAAAAAAACAAAAAACAAAAAAAAACAAAAAAAAAACCTTACGCGCTTGGCCGGATTCGGATTCAACCGGCGACCTTCTATTAATGTACGACGCTCTTGCAAACTAAGCTATCATGGATGATTTGATTCAAGAGCGAGAGATATAATCTATAGGTGCTAGGTTCGAAGGTGTCCCTCGCTTTCCTAGGAATAGCATCAGAACGCGTTATTTACATATACAATTTTTATACTTTTTTTGAAAAACAACTTATTTGTTCTACAGGTAGAAGAATGTATATTTATCAATTATAGATAAATATATCGCTCCTCAACCAACCCTGGTGATTAGCTTAATTAGTAAGAGGCGTGTACATGAAATACGAAGGTCGCCGTGGGAATCTTTGCCCAGCGCATAAGGGGTTTTTTATTCACACCATCGTGCGATGGTCATCTCCAGGGAAATATAATAAATAGACATCCTTGTCTACCTGGTGATGAACTAAGAATTAAAGTTGCAATCAATAATTATATGTACTGAATTAAGACGTCTAAATAACAATACAATTTTTTAGTTAAGTCAAAATCTCAATTCAGGATGTGACTAATCTTTGGCAAGTAAGGTTGACGATTGATTTGACTACAAAGGACATTTAGAAGGTTTTTAGCCCACATTTTCCCTCTGGAAAATGTCGACAACTTCCACAGGAGGGGGTAAAGTTTCTAAAGGGGTAATTTTTTAAATATGGTCCAAAAAACGTTAGTAGAAAGCTCAAATGGTTCGTTTTGTATAACAAGGATAAAAAAGTTATATGCGGGACCTGTCTGTAAAATGCGTCACTATGTGAAAAAAACTTTCAAACAAACACAGAAGGCAAACTTTATGAAAAGTATAAGGTCCAAGGAATTTTGAATTCAATAAAATTTATTATTTAAAAATTGATATTAAAATTACATGATAAATTTGTAGGGTATACCTACACTTGTAGCATCATGATTTTTGTCCCCCATTGAAGGGTGTGGGAAAAAGTTGCCCCTCCCCTGTAACCACAAGAAAGGATGCCAAGTGGGCAAATATACTTAACATTACTTGTAAATCAAAATAATGTGATAAATATTTTAAAGATTACTTTTAACTCAAATCGGAACAGTATAAGGACCTTCACCTTTGCTGATAAACTGTTGACCTTAGCCTATTCTGTTATTGTATATCTCCATAACGTGCATTTTACAGAGAGGTACACCATATATTTTTTTACTCTTGTACCACACGAACAATTGAGCTATACTAAACGATTTGGCCAGTATTTTAAAATTTACCCCTGTAGAAAATTTACCCCCCTCCTGTGGAAATTTGCCGACATTTTCCAAGAGGGACAATGTGGCTAAAAACCTCTAAAATGTCATTTGAAGTCAACTCAATCGTCTCAAAACTTTTACTTGCCACAGATTAGTCACGGAATTGAGGTTTGGGACTAACTTCTTAAAGACACTATCAGTTGATTTGACTCTCTAAATCAGCACATCGAAAAAAAAAAAATCATTCAACAAATCAGATTTGCATGTCTATAACAAAAACAGGTATCCTAACCATTACCCTGCAAATGATAAGACAGAAGCAAACCTAAAAGGGACGGGATCGGAGATTTTAGTCATAGTGTCCGAACGGAACATACTACAACACGTAATTGAAGGAGAATCGACTTTGGGAACACTGCCGTTTTCTCCTTTTCTGTTATTATACAGTTGGAATGGAAAAGGTAACTTATGAGAATTCTACTGAACTTATCCTTCACTTTGAAGGCGATTTCCTGCAAATTTCAAATATTTTTCAAATCGCTGATAGTGTCTTTTTAATTGTAATCACTGGTTTAAATTTATTAATTCATAGATTCGCTTGGGCCTACAACACGGCAACATCAACCCTACCGACCCACATGTCTTCCACTTGATGAGATTACACTGCCTGAGAAACTGCGTGAGCTCGGCTACGTACACCATTGCCATGGAAAATGGCCATTGGGTTTTTCCCGCCCGCTTGCCTGCCAACAAGTCGCGGGTTCGATTCCTTTTTTGGTGAGTTGAAAGATTTAGGATTTTGAAAATGACCCCAGGGGTATAACCACTTCGTGGAGTCACTGTCAATTCCCTATATTGTTCATTCCAGGGACAACTGTCATTGCAAGGTAAGGTGGAAGTTGCTAAAAACCCACTCGACTGTGTTTGCATCTGTACGGTTTGCTTGCACGTTCGAGGCACCTTCAAAGAGACATGAGGAGATTTCCAGAAAGAAGCGCCCCCAATTTTCTCGAACCTAGGTTTTGAAATTATTTGGAATGTTACCAATGTATTAGATCACACACTGAAGTGATAAGCCGAATACGCCGTCTTTAGTGTACTAAGATGAGAATTTAGTAAGTAGTTTCGTCGTGCACGACAGAAAGTCAAAGATGGTTTTCTATATGCAGGGACGAATACGATAGCAGGGAAGTTAAAAACAAGGTTTGCGGTGTCCTTTCTGTACCTGTTGTCCATAATATTAAACCTTCAAAACGTTCTCGGTAGGTGGTCTACAACTGATCCAGTTGAATTTGAGTAGAAATTCAGATCCTAAAAAAATCTCGTCCTGATCACTTTAAGGTTTCTTTCTTTCTTTCTTTCTGTCAACTTTCGGTCAAACTTCAATTGATCGTTCTGCCCATTATTTTATCAATGTTGACAGGAACTTGGGACACAAACATCAAGACCAGGACCGCATAATGACCAGACTTGTTTTGGGTCAAATGTCACGTGAATGGTCATTAAATTGAATGTCATTTAAAGGGGCATTTCGCCGTGGAGTGAGTGATAGTTTATAAATTCTTTAAAAAATCATACCTACAATATGAAAGGTAGTAGGATTGATGCGACTCGCACAGATGATGTTATACATTCATACAAGGCAATGGAGGTCATTCAGGAGTCAAAGGTCAAATTTTCCAAGATGATATTTATCTGAAATTTAACTGAAATATCCATATGACATTTTAAACAACATGTTGAAATATTACAAAGGTCTCATTAAGAGGTAAAATTTTCAAAATGCTCGATTGAGCTGACATTTGAATGAAATTATCCTAAAACAGTTTTACCATGTTTTTAACATTTGGATCGATGGTCATTACGGGCAAACGGGTCAAATTTTAAAAATGGATCCAATTGAGCTGAAATTTGTGAAATTG
Source organism: Ophioderma brevispina (assembly GCA_023653785.1). Lineage (NCBI taxonomy): Eukaryota > Metazoa > Echinodermata > Ophiuroidea > Amphilepidida > Ophiodermatidae > Ophioderma > Ophioderma brevispina. The sequence goes on from JAMKCH010041926.1 coordinate 8,097, forward strand.
ATCCTTATGACATGAAATATTTTGAAAATATTTTCGAGATCGAAGTCGTGTAGCCGTGCTTAGATATGTCTCCAGATGAAATTTTTTTCTTTCTGTCAACAATTCGGTTAACTTTATCTCATATTTCTTTCACCATTTTGACCATTATATGTTTTGAGGAATCTTCCGTCCTATAAGATACACATGCGTAGAGACCCAATAAAAATGCGAGTTTTTTTGAGGCATCAAAGCCAGCATAAAACCTGGGTGCCCAATTTTTTCCCACTTTGGACTCATTATTTATGCACATGCAGACTGATTGGTTGATAACAATTTTTTAAGGATGTTTCATTTTGGTGGTGGGTGAGTGAGTGTGAGTTCAGGCTTTCTTCCATGTTTGGGGTGGTTCCAGTATTTGCTGTTCAAAGTAGGTGATCCTATGTTGGGGTGGTTCCCAGTGTGTGGATGGTGCCCAGTGTTTGGTGGTTACAGTGGTGGATGGTTCCCAGGTTTGGATGGTTCCAGTGTTGGATGGTTCCAGGAGTTGGGTTGGTTCCCAGGTTGGGTGGTTCCCGTGTTGGGTGGTTCCGTGGGGGTGGTTCCATCTTCTTTGGTGTTGGGTTTTTGGGGGTTCCATGTTGGGTGGTTCCTGTTGTTTGAGGTCTTTTATTTGAATGCCTGGCTGGTCCCACGCCTTGATGGTTCCTGGTGTTTGATTATTCTCTGTCTTTCGTGGTGTCCACCATTTTGGTGTTTCCATGACTTTTGCTGTCTGCATCAGGTTCCTAGTGTCTATTGGTACTTTTTTGCCTGCATATTCCATGCATTTCATCTTCTATAGCTTATAATTATGGTTCCTTGTACATGTCATGTACCTACTTTTAAAAGACATGTGTTATAGTAATATAGGACACAAGCTTCTCAAAAACATAATAATGATAAATGGAATCTTTTTTCGTCCAATCCAAATTTATTGGTCTCGCCATGAGTTGAAAAATATTGGACTCGACTTCGTCTCGCCCAAATATTCTTTTCAACTCATGGCTTGACAATTTTTAAATTTGAGTATGGCAACTTCAATGAGACCCCATCCAATTTTCTACCAAACGGTCACTTGTACCCCCCACCCCATTTATGTCATATGCCAAGATTGGGGTCAAAGGTCAGATGAGGTCCACTGGCGGTCAAAAACGTGATTTTCATTCTAAAACGGTACTCCCTAAAGATACGAGTTGAACACATAAAGACCTCTACAAAGTAAAGCTATTATTTTGATCAAAGTTCATGTGGGCCGGGTACAGGGGTCACAAGTCATTTTACCAAAAAGTACAGAAACGTTGCAGATCACGGGACTCGTGCATATGAAGCAACTTGAGACACGTTCACCAAAGGTGTGCTCGGCATGGGACTCGCATGGGGGTTAAATGTCATTAAGGGGAAATTCCGGTCTTTATGGAAAAAAGATCTTCAAAAATCATAATCTGCTAGTATCGCAACGTTGCATTGGTCATATGTGACCCATGCATATGAATTAGCGTGAGACTCTTCACCAAAAGTTTCGGCTCGCATTCGGGTCAAGGTCATTAAGGGGTGACTTCTGGTCTGAAATCGCGAGTGTGTTCAGATCTGTCCACAGATCTAGTTTTATCTCAGATAAGTGTAGGCTGAAGTTGGGTGCTCTAGCCTCCAAGTTTGTTGCCAAAAGATGTCAAATCAGCTTGATTCTGGCCTAAATTAGCGCCCAGCTCCCCCAGAATACTTTCAGCCACAGATTTGGAGGCTTCCACGCCCTTGAAAGTATAACACACTGCCAATTTGAGTAAAAGAGCACCTTCATATGCAATTTCTTGTTTCATGTGTGTTTACGCAATTTCAGGTATTTTCACTGGCGGATGTTCACATTATTCTTACAAACTTGATGAAGCTAAAGCTCTCTACAATAACGAGTCTGCAGAATGGAACTACGTAGGAACATATTCTTCGGAGCTCTACACAGAACGAGCGGTGGATATCATCAAGCAACATGACAGTAGGGTGGTATGATCATATAATTCGCAACACTTACTAAGTATTTTGCCATAAATTTGTAATGCTTCATTTTGGGGGTTTTACTTGAAAGGGACTTGGCTGTCATCATCGGATTCGCAGTAACCCAAGAAACATTCCAAGTGAATATCATATAGAAATACTACCAATGTTTTTATCCCTCATATGTTGATGAGGTCAAACACGTGCCGAGGTCAAATGTCATGTGAGATCAAGTTTAATAATGGGCTAAAATGTAAAATTGACCTCAATTGAAAACTTGAAGTCCACTTGGAACCAAACTCGTGTCATAGGTGCATTATGAGTTCCCTCATATGTTGATAAGGTCAAACGTCATGTGCCGAGGTCAAAGGTCATTTGAGCTCAAATTGAAAATAGGAAAAAAATGTAAAATTGACCTCAATTGAAAACTTAAGTTCAATTGGAGCCGGACTTGTGTCATAGGTACACCATGGGATCCCTCATATGTTGATAAGGTCAAAGGTCAAGTGTCAAGGTCAGAAGTCATGGTGCGGCCCACAGCTTATATTCTTGAATATTGTGAGCGCGAATGCCGAGAACCGCGAAATGTTATTATTATTTTTTTTGGCGTTAACTGATTGTCTTCTTCCTGCATATAGTTATATTTTGTCAGTGCCACTGGTTGTGCTTGGGCGTCGGATTGCTTGACTTGAGATGCGGACCACTTGCCATTCTTTACGCTTTTTAAACTTCCTTCACATGTTACCTTTGTGTAACAATCCTTGTATATTTTTTATATAATTTTTTAAATATATATATTGCCAATTGCCATATAGCCAACATAATGTCTGTCTCACGTGTCTTGTCTTGTCTTGGAGGGGCCTATGTAAAATTTGGTGAAGTTCATGTTAATTGTTGGCAACCACTATAAACGTATACTACTGGGTCTGACTATTCAGAAAAACGATGTTGCCATTTTTTCCGTTGACCTTTAGTGACCTTGACACAATGTCAAAGGTCAAAATGGTCATACATCGTCCAAAGTATATCGACCTTGGTACCAAAATGTGGCATATTTCACAAGGAACATTGTATATGATATTTATTTTGTTATTTGACCTTTCGTTTTCTTGTTATTTGCAAAAAACCTAATTAGAGACAATAATATGCATAAAATTGCCTTTCTGTAGACCCCAGTCCTGTCCAAAGCAATAGTTAGGCCTCAAGTTTTTGCACAATACAGTCATCTATAAGCACTCTTCTTGAATGTAGAATAAACCCTACGCTACACATCCCCCATTATTTCTTGCTATTAATACCCATGGGTAAGTAAAGTAAAACCATGAAATGGAAGGAATCGTCGTTACTACCGTGAAAAAACCACGATTCGCACTTCAGAGACAAAAGTATGTATACTATAGTTATCATAGTCTCAGTCACATGTATGATGATTTAATTTTTCCATCCAGAGACCCTGAACTTCGTGTCTAAGCAAGATCAAGTATAGAGTCACCCTATTCCCCGTGGGGGGGGGGGGGGGGGGGTTCCCACGTTTGGGTTGGGTAGGGACGTGCCTCCGAGAGTCTGGAAGTAGGACCCATATACTTATCATTTGTTGCAAAAAACGGACTCGTGGCTATAGCAGCAAATGCAATTTGGGGCCAAATTAATCCCAAATTTTCCCCCTTTGCATAAAAAAATTACCTTTTAAGCAATTTGGACAATCTTTGACTCAGGTTGAGAAAATTCGACTATTTCCTAAAAGGGTTAGAAAAATTTGGCTTCTAATTCAGGAAATTTGACTAATCTCAAACAAAATTTGAGAAAATTTTGAAAAACAACATTGCCACACTAAAATTGGTATGGAAAAAGGGTCATGATTATACCAGAAAAGGGGGCTAAAAATGAGACTGACGGTCTGTAGCAAAGTGCCCCGTATAGTTATTTGAGTTGAACCCCCCCATAAACGTGTTCGCATTTATTTTCTTGGTTCTTAGTGTATAGAGTGTATGCAATAAACCAGCCAAGATAATATAACCCACTTTGGATGCCATACTGGAGGACAAAAATCCACTTGCAGAGGTATAGATTCCACGATATCAGTGTTAATAATGGTTCATCACCAACTAATAAGCATAATTATCATTAAGGGAAATCCTGTCACAGACCTATTGGAGAAAACTGTGAAAGATTGGTGGGTTCTTCGTACATGTAGACGTTGTATTGGCTACGCTCTCTAAGAGATAGCACAAATCAATTTGCTGAAATTTCATATTTTGTGTCTAGACTGTTCCAACTGTTTGCATTCTTAGCTGGAAGATGCCATTATAAAGATCAGAAAGTCTTTTTGATGCCAAAAGACCAAGCCGGGGAACCAATTTTAACCTCTGTGCAGTTATGCCAATAGTCAAAAAAGTGATTTGGATGGATCTAATTGTACGAACCTAATTCAAATCATACACTAAGCTTGTGAGTTTGTTTCATGAATGTGGGCACGGGCTGATTATCTGAGATCAGCAGGCGGTCGCCGTCACACCCCACACAAAACACACACAACAAATCCCAAATAAGGTGCAAAAGCGTCACGTTTTGTTGATTGTCCATTAAAAAATGAGTCCAAAGGTAGCGAAATTTGACAAGAAAGTCCACAATTTTAGTGATGAGATGCCTCAAAAAGACCATTTTAGGGGTAGTCTGTTTTTACCAAAAAGTTCCACATTTTCCAAGTCCCACAACCCCGAAACAAGGAGTTTCAAAAAGTACGGCGTAAACAAGTACGGGTACAAGTAAGTGATAGTCTAAAGCACCCCTAAACAAGTATGGTAAGTGTAAATCCTTACCCTTAATAAGTTTTGCAATATTTGACCCTATAGCAGTAGAAATGTGTTTCTTGGATTACTGAATAGCTCATTTACACAGAATGACCGAATACGATACAAACTCGAAATTTCCAAACCGTACCTAATGTAAGTTCAAGCGGGAAAAGTACACCTTTTTGGCCAGATTTCAGTGTTTTTGCTACTCTTTTACGTACGTATGTATCATGCACAATCTTGAAAAAATACCCCTTGACGTCGTTTCTTGGTCGTGCATGATATCCACTTATCAATGACCAATGGCCCCAGGCTGTGGAGGGAAGGAAATTAATTACAACATCACATATATGACTGAGCACTGAAAAAGATAACTAGTATACTAACTTTTGTCTCTGTAGTGCGAATTCGTGGTTGTTTCACGTTATAACCACAAGTCATCCATGGTTTGGTATTCTATCGACTACATCAACCATTTTCTCTTGCACATATTATTTAAAAAAAACTTAGTTTACGTAGCAATGGGAATTAAAAGCAGTATAATTGGGTTGTGTAGGGTTCACTATATATTGTGCCAAAAACATGAGGCCTAACTCTTGCTTTGGACAGGACTGGAGTCTGAACAATGGCAAATTTATGCATGCACATTAGTAGCTTTTTGCTTATAACAAGAAAACAAAAGCTCAAGTAACAAAATAAATATCAATATGCAACCATTCCTTTTGAAATTTGCCAAAATTTTGCGTACAGGCGATATATTGGGACGATGTATGACCGCTTTGACCTTTGGTCTCGTGTCAAGGTCACTTAAGGTAAACGGAAAAATGGCAACATCGATTTTTGAATAGTCAGACCCAGTTATAGGAATACATTTATAGTTGCCAACAATTAACATGACATTCAGAAAATCACTTCCTCTGGAGAACATAGGCCCCTCCACTTTATTTGTTTATTTGTCATTGTCCTTGCACCGTAACTTAAGTTTAAAGTCCATGGGCCGATCGCTAAAGCCTCGTCCCCAAGGGGACCCCAAATTTTACCGGAAGGGGTCCAAATTTTGGTCTCAGAAGAAAAGCTACTATTTGGCTCATTTACCCTGTGAAATCTTAGGGCTAAAGGAGTTTTGTTAGGAAGGAAACGAGCGAAAATATGCCCCCGTTTTGGTCGCCCAATATTAATTTACACAGCACTCTATGGGGCTTACAAAATCACGTTTTTAGGTCTCACATCAAAACGGATTGAAATATCTGCGCGAACATTTACAGATGGAGTTTTGGGGTGAAGTCCGTTTTATCAAGAAGAAAAATGTCATCTACTTAAATCGGGCCATCCCCCTTTAATAGGGTGGTCATACTTTTTCGAGCTTTGCTCTGCTTCGGTCATCCTTCGATCCATTGTAACTGTCTGTTTTCTGATATTCTGAATGGATCATGGCAAATAAATGAAATGAAATGAATGACTGAATATCGATTAGTCTGAGAATGTGTAACACACTGAAATACAGTAGATAATATTTTATACAATTAGTGTCCATCAATGGTACGCGGTTGGGCCATTTAGTGATTCTAGGGTCATCGGTGACCCTGATTAATTCAGCAGTCTGTATGGAATAAAGTGCATGTGATACTGCACTTTATTCCGTAAAAACTGAGGAATTCATCAGGGTCACCAAGAATTATAGTCGCTAAATAGCCGAATGGTACGTCATCGAATGGTACGTCAGCTGGATGTTCTAAATATTAACTCAATGAATATTCATAGTTCAAGATGGCGGCACCAATATATCCTCGTCAAACCAGCTCTCTATTTGCTTATTTTTTCACATAACTGATTGCTAATGACACCAGAATAGCTATGTGTGTTTTGGAATATGTTTCTGCTATATAGCTGTGCATGATGTTATTTTGACTGTTATCCATTTTCAACCATTTCTAACATTACATTTCAGCCACTTTTTATGTATCTCTCTTACCAAGCCGTCCATAGTCCACTGCAATCTCCTGGGAAGTACCAAGCTTTGTACAAACATAAGTATCCTGCTTTGTGGAATTTCTTAGAGACGAACGACGGCCCTAAAGGACGGCTGAAATATCTGGGCTTACTTGAGTCGATAGATGTTGGTTTGGATACCGTAGTGAGAACATTGAAAAAGAACCGCCTATGGAAAAATACTGTGCTCATATTTACATCAGGTAAGCATGTTAACATGATATGGGCAACATCCGTGGTTTCTTTTTAATATGACTAATTAGCCAGAAAACAAATACAATTTATGAACTGCGTCCTTGGTGGATGAGTATATTGTTGTTCATATCGCAAGGACCAGTAAGCGCTCTCAGAATCTGATGCTTTAAGTGAGTTTTTCAATGTTCCGAGCTGTCTCTGTATTTGAGTTGCTAGAACCTTTCTTTCTGTCTCTCTGGACAAGAAAGGTGGCGGTTAATGACGCGAAAAAGGTCAACCTGGCTTCTAATCCCGGTATGCGTACCTACCTAAATAGAAAAGTCAACTCGACCCAATGAGACTGCCTAGATCAACGGAAATCAATAGTAAACGGAATAAAGCTCATACACACTACTGCTTATCGATTGATCATGGGTTGGGTTCTGAAACAAACCTAAGTAGCTTATACATTATCAAGAATTTGGGTATGTACGCATACCGGAATTAGAGGCCAGGTAAACTCATTCCGCGTTAATGACTGCGATGGTTTATTATCATGTATGTTAAATAGGGTACTGGATCCGTGTACGATAGTTAATGGTTTATGAGGTTATTGGCACCTGGTAGTGCTGTGGTCTTTAGCTATAAAGCTACATTGGAAAGATAGAAAATCGTCACCTTGGTATTACATGGTTCTAATTGACATTTTGTATATAGATATTCGCCTTTAAAGGCCAGAAAAAAGAGGAACATTTTACCGGAATTGAGGAATTTTAGATGCCAGAGAAAAGAGAAACCATAATACATATAGATATTAGTAGGGGACTGTAGTGAAAGAGTGTGCACTTCCGGATAAAATTCTGAATATTTGCACACAAGTACTTTAGGCATTGATAATCCATAAAATTAATAGAAGCACTTGCCAACCTCCCTTAATGGACCCCAGCTTGGGTTTCAAGGTAAAATTTTTAAAATGTTCCGACTGTGTTGAAAAGTACACCATGATGTCTGTCTGGTTACAAGGATTCCAAAAAGGTATAGTTTACACTATATATGGCTTATAGTTTCGGAGTTAAGCGGTAAAAACTGTAAAAATAGTGAAAAAGTCAATTTTGGTGTGTACATGGGTCAAAAGTTAAAAGTTGCTTTGATTCAGGTAATTTGTGGTGCAAATTGTTTCCCTATCTTAAAGGATTGAAATAAGGAATATTTTGCCTTATCTGTTATGCTTAGTTTGCACGTTATCCAACAAAATAGGTCACAGGTCAATAGAATCCAATAGCTGTCATTGCTATATGTCAATAGCTGTTGACTGTATTCGCCATTTTGGTTGATAACCAAACACTTAAGATAGTCAAAACTATTCCTATATTTCATTCTATGAGATAAACCAACGACTTGAACCACGTTTTACAAAAATTAGAGCAACTTTTAATTTTTGACCTGTACAAACCAAAATTGACTTTTTCACCATTTTTACAGTTTTTACCCCATAATTCCAAAACTATAAGCCATAGGTAGTTTAAACTATACCTTTTTGGAATCCTTGTAACCAGACCAACATCATGGTGTGCTTTTCAACACAATCGGAACATTTTAATTTTTACCCCTGTGTAACCTTGTACTCCAAGCTGGGGGGGGGGGGGGGCATGAAAGGGGTGTGGCACTTGCTTCCATCAATTTTTTTGATTATCAATGGATAAAGTACTTGTGTACTATAGACCCTAGTACACAATGTGTACCTAAATTCACAGTTTTATCCAGATTTGCACATTCACATGAGATCTGTGCTATACAGTCCCCCACTATATCATTTGAACTGTTTAATGACTTGACATTAAAATGTTACAGAGCTTTTATTGGAAAGTTGGCAAGAATTACATTTTAGGACTTGACAATTTAGCTTCAAGATTCGAGCCAGCGATGGAGTTTAGGGTCGCATTTGGCTGGTAGTATGAAAGCAGAAAAAAGCAACACTCACACCTAAATCCTTATTTTACCCAATTAGGACGATCATAGGATGTTGGGATAATACATTACCCTGGAGTAAAAATGTGGCTATTTCCTAATAATTATTGTGGTTTGTTCCATCAGATAACGGAGGAAGAAACATATTTTCGTCAAGCAACTGGCCACTGCGTGGAGAGAAGAATACTTTATGGGAGGGTGGCATCAAAGCAATTGGATTTGTCAACAGTCCTCTTCTTCCCCAAAGCACAGCTGGTACAGTCCAAAATGGTCTCATGCACGTCAGCGATTGGTTCCCAACAATTATTGAAGGGGTGGCTGGAGGAACTGCTGAGGGACGGATGCCAATTGATGGAATAAACATGTGGCCCACCATTGCGTAAGTATCAAAACATGATACCAATAGAAGGTGACATTTAAAAACACTTTACTTTTCTTGATCAAGTAATAAAGCCCAGTGGGTTTATAGCCGGAGTGATAAGGGATTGTAAGGAGCAGTCTGAAAAAGAGCCACAATCAATCGCCAAAGGATAAAGGAGGAGTGAAGACAAAAATTGAACCCCTACGCCGAAGCCCACTTATTTCTCATCTAAAAGGAGAAGCAACGATTTGATAATCCGAAAATATTCCCACCCCCACCCCCAATATTTGATTTCGTCGGTTGAGATGAGCCTGTCCGTTCACTTGAAGAATTCAGGTCATGGTACTTGCAGGCCGGAATTCTGGAAAAGCATATGTATAAAGTTTAATGGTCAGCGTGCGACAAATAAATTTTACAAAATCGAGCAAGAATTAGCCCTCAGAAGACATTTAAAGTATATAAAACCCAAAACCCCAAATTTTAAGGGAGCTTCAACCCCTCGACCCCTACCGGGGTTCGCCCCTGGACCCCACCAGGGGCCCTACGGCGGGACTCTGGACCCCACCCGTTTTCTGTCGGTTGAGATGTGACACTACCCCCCATATGAAAATCCTGGCTACTCCATTGCGAATGTCTATTCAATGAAAGAATAGATCTTAAGAAGTGGAGAGTATCCTGTATAAAGGATAGAGGAGATTGCACAAGAGATCTTAAGTGAATATCAATGAAATGGGATATCTGTGTTGTTAGTTAAGAGAAACTAGATACCACTGAACAGTTTTTCGGACAATTTTTCGGTGTTTTTTCTTTGGGATCCACAGTGAGTTTGTAATGTAATTGTCTCCTACCCTCAGCAATGTATTTCACACGGTCCACAACAACAATTGCCCGTCTCTCTATAGGTAGGCTTCAATATAATATGTGTTTTGGTCGGATTTTACATAACGAATACCTTTCGCCAGTAGTGAGGTGTCTTTGAACCTCTTAGGCGGAAGATAGTTCAATAATATCTGAAGAAGTGTGGGATGTTGAGGAGATTGCATCAAGCTGCTCTTCATGAATGGCAGTTTAGAATTCTGGAATGTGTTTTTAATCTTATCATTCTTTAAAATTCGTTGTGGTGGTTTTATAGAGTAAGGAGTAAACTTAGGGTGGGATCATTGAGATTGTAATGAGATCATTCTGGCCTAGTGTACTTCGTGGTTGTGCTTTCTCTTATATTAACATACAATATCTACCATATCACTAGCATTCCACCGCCGTAAGGCTAGTGAAACCATAAAAAAAAAAACATGTGATGGTGGAATTGGTTACTGGCTTCGACAGGGTGACCAGTGAGAACAAGGCTTACGACCTCTCATTCTTAATAAATACTATTGATTACTATCGCTATAAATACAATCAATCTTTTGTTTGTTTTTATTTTAGTAAAGGACGCCCATCACCACGCTGGGAAATTTTACACAACATAGACCCTTTTAACAGAAATTCACTGAGGTTTAGGAAGAAATACCCCACGCCAATTTTACACGACAAGTGGCCCTCGCCTGCACGGCTTCCTTTCAGTCCGTTCACTGCAGCTGCTATCAGATACGACAACTGGAAACTTATAACAGGATATCAGAGTAAGCCAATTAAATAATCTTTCGTATCTAAAGAGAGGCAGATGGGCAGATTTACTTAAAGGCCATTATTCAAATATGCCTCAGATATGTTTTTCGTGGAACATAATGGTATCTGCATAAGTGTGTGAAAGAATTCTAACATAAACCAAAAAGCAAACGACCTTGTTATTGAATAGGCCTGCAACGTAACCATGGTAACCGAAAAGTCTAAATGGGGGTCTCAACATCGACCTAGTTTTACGATCTTGCGCTTCATCGTCAGTGCTAGAGCATCTAGCGTATCTTGCACATTTACGGAAGAGACTAAACAAAAACGTCACGCCTTGCTATAAAACAAGCTCTTGACGAAGTTTTGGTTTCGGCCGATTTTTCTCTAATATTTTTAGCGGAAACTGTGCAGTTTGAAAAAAACCTCCGGTGCCCGTTGTCAATTTTGGCTCAGAAAGGAGACATTAAGCCAGAATAGTAGCAATGCGACTTGTTGTTTTCATTCGATTATTCAAACTAAGACAAATGTGTGCATGCGTATGTTTCATGATACACCCCCAGGGGCGGATCCAGGATTTGAAAAACGTCAAAATTACCGTGGGGCTGAAAAGGCTAAATTTGTCCAAAATGGGCTGATTTTGCAAGATTTTGCAGAATTACCGGGAGGCGCGCGCCCCCTCCGCCTCCTCCCTAGATCCGCGCCTGACCCCACAAATATGACGATACGTTAACCAAATGTGGTGGTGCCCAAAACTATGATAATGAATTGCGTATGCTCATTGTAATACTTTTGGGCACCTCAAATAGCTACAAATTCCGTTGCGTTGTTTCAGGAGAATCAGCCTATCTGGTTTATATTTAGATCATTGGTGTCATTTGAATCTTATGTTTCAAAATGTATATATATATATATATATATATATATATTATATATATATATATATATATATATATATATATATATATATATATATATATATATATATATATATATATATATATATATATATATATATTGCTTTGAGATTTTTTAATCAGGGGTGCATCACCTATCAGGCATTTTGCTTTTAGTTGCACCTCCTGCTTTTGTATGTTTTTAATGATGGGAAATAAATAATCACGATTATGATAAAATGATTTATGATAAGATCCCCTGCACAACTTGTGTTTTACCTGAAAGTGATTAGTTTTGAAATAGATAAGCCCATAGGCCACTTTGTAAGACTACAATAACTAGTGCGAGGAACATTTTGCTTTATTCATCTTTTCACTTGTTACCCTGATGAATCCATCAGTCTTTACGCACATAAAGTGCATGCGTCGCTGCTAAGGGTGATGAATTCATCAGGGTCATCAATGACCATAGGGTCACTAAATGGCAAAACCCAAGATAAAGGATTCAGCAAATGACTTTCCATATATTCAATCCGTTGGCCTAACATTTGATGATATATTTATTATTTAAATTGACAGATAGTAAATATTCTGGATGGGTTCCACCTCTCGAAACGCTAAAAGGACCGACACCAATGACATTGTTTGATGATAAAGGTATTTATGTTAGGTTATATGACGTTGTTAGTGATCCAGAAGAGAAGAACAACGTAGCTATTGCTAATCAACACATTGTGTATAAATTGTTACATCGTCTAAATTATCATAACAAGAAAGTAGTGTTTCCTGAACATCATATGGACGATCCGGCTGGTAAACCTGTTAGCAAGCATCCAGGAGATCCGTTGGTATGGAAACCATGGTTACCTTAGTACCTCTGAACTGTGATCACAGAATATTAAGCATTTTTTTTTAATGATCGCCCGAATATTCAAAATTTTTTTAGATTTTAGCACAGATGCATTAGTAATTGGCTAGTAAACTATACCTGTGAATGGCGAAATTGAAATTCTCTATGCGTTGCAAAAGGAGGAATTTTGTAGTTAAAGCAATAATGGACATTTTTAGAAGAACGCCCCCAATTTTCAAAATTTGATATTTTGCACAGTTACGTTGGTAATTGTCTAGGAAACTATATCTGCGAACGAGAATACTAAAAAATGCGTATTTATCACAAAATAAGCGATTTTGTAATTAAAATTTTTGGGATCCCAGATTGGACTTAACGGCAGAGCTGGAAATGCTACGTTTATGTCCGTCCATGATGAAATAGTGCCACCTCGAGAAAATAACCTCTAACTTGACTTGCCTGAACTATTAAAATAACTAATGGATGAGTGTAGACACGTACATGGCGCTATTTCCAGGCTACTTCACATTGGAAGGCCGTTTCCCGATAATAATTATTCTAGTACAAAATTCCTTCGTTTGCGACACAGAGACATTTTCGAGCTTAACCATTCACAGGTATCGTTTACTAGCCAGTTACCGATGCAACCGTGTAAAAATTTCCAAATTTTTGAAAAATTGGGGGCACTCTTCAAAAAAATGTGCTAATATTGCTTTAATAATTAGCACCGGGGATCCCCGATAAGAAATATTATTGAGGATTCCCGATAATAATTCAGCAGCTGCTGGAAACGTCCTTCCAATATGAGATAGCAGGGAAATAGCAACATACGTGTCTATCCTCATTCAATAGATGTACCGTCGGTTCATGCAAGTCAAGTTGGAAGTCGGGGGGGGGGGGTGGTAGGTTTTTTTTTTTTTTTTTTTTGGGGGGGGGGGGGGGGGTGGTAGGACACGACCTGCTCGATTTGGGCATTGGGGATTTCAAAACGGTAATTTGGGGAACTGTTACGTGCATTTACTATCGATATGGTCTCTGTCTCAGTGACATTACAAAATCAACTCTTAAACCTTCGTTCAAAAGATCTTAGTAATATCATGATAATTTAAGGAAAATTTATTAATGTCAAAATCCGTCGAGGTTAGTGGATTATCCTCGCTGCAAAATAGTGTAATTTCCAACAACGGTCATTTCAGATTTAAATATTCGTGACCAGGCGTAGTCTTTAGTCAAGTCTGTGTGTAACTGTTCGATATGCGTAAGAGCGCCCTCCTACGGTAAGTCTTTGAAAAAGACTAGCACCCGGAAGTTGATGCCGTTTTGAATTCGCTGTTGCTGTTAGGTTGGCATGTCCTACCCCCCTGTTGGAAGTCTTCTTTTTCGTGAGGTGGCGCTATTTTATAATGGGACGGACATCAATTTGGCGTTCTAAGCGCCGCCGTTAACTTACAATCGTGATATCCGATTCTAATTAGAAAAAAATCCCTTCTTTTATGACAATTACCAGCACCACTGTGCAAAAATTTCAAAATTTTATAAAACTGTGGCACTTTTAAAAGTGTGTTATCATTGCTTTCAAGGTAATATTCCGTTATTGTTGTGAGGAAGCGTCATCAACTTTTCTAAATCAATTTTTGTTTTCATTTTTGTACCTTATCAATATGCTAAACCCAACTGTAAGTAGCTTAACTGCGGCGTATGTATTTTTCATTTAGCAAAAAGTAAACTTTTATCTTTAAAGGTGGATGGTCCGAGTTTTCATGTTTTCCCCTAACTCACATGGAAGTGTACACTGTAAAATATACTGTGCAATTTACAGTAAAATACCGTAAAAAGGTGATAGTAAATGACAGTATGTGGCTGTAATTTGGATATACAACAACATACTGTAAACTTATTGTACTGTAAATTTAAAATTTAATCTCCCTTTAATTAGTTTCATTTGATTGTTTATTTTCTGCAAAAGACATATTTCAGAACTAAGGTTGTGTTCTCATGACACTAACCAAGTCCCTTTTATTTTAAATGTTTTGAGTTCGCTGGTTCAAAAATCATGAAGCCAGCGAAAAACTAAACAGGAAATTGATCAATTGGTTAGGATCATCTATGGGAGTTCATTGGGTTCGGTAAGGTAGTTACAAAGACTATCACTCTTATCCTTAGAACTATACCAGCGTCAATATTGTCCCCTTTAAGACCCTCACATATGAACCCATTTTCAAAGAAACATTTAAACACATTTCGACGCAGCGGGGCCTTAAAGAAATCTTTTAGAACCGTCTACAAGGTATTAAAACCATTCACTCTGTTAATAGCAACATTAATATTCCTATAAAACGGAAAGATTCTGAATCGCTTCAATGGTTTCTTAAGAGAATTAACATGTTTTTTCCCAGCTTATAGAACCATTAAGCTCTTTTTAGCACCTTTGTGGCGAAAGGGGTCCATAGAGAGGACAATATACATCTAGAAAGTTCTAAGTTGAACCATTTTTCCGAGAGTGTTGCACATCTCCTTACAGTACTAAGCCAGAATTGGTACTTGTGTCAGTTTAACTGTGTACAATTATTTTACAATATAAAAAAAATAAAAAAAATACTGAATTTATTTAAAAAAAAATATGTAACTGATTTTGACTGTATATTGTTAGGGTGCTCAAGTAGTTAAAGATATTATTTTAAATGATGTATAGCTTTAATAGCAAATACATGTATACGAAGTTTAATTCAAATGTTGGTGTTTTTTTATATTATTAAATTTGAATAATTCCAGGATCACTTGTTATCCACAATCTCAGCTTTTTTGTGTGATTCATCGTGTCATATAAAAAGAAAAAAATACGTTAACATACTATTTCACTTCCGTACACGAACTTTCTGAAATCACAGAGGAGGTAAGAGACTAGTAGGTAAAATCATGTCAGTTTTGGCATTTGGGATTTCCACACGGTAAATTTCCTTACTTGAATTTTTACGGCGGTGCGGAAAGTAATGAGCTTGCATAATTTGATTAGCCAACCCAGTGACGTAGCACTAGTCTAGCAGATTATATGGGTTTCCCATGCACCCCCCTTAAAACTAAATTCTAAAATGATTTAGTAGAATCTTTACGACATCTACTTAAGAATTTTTGATGTTACCAAAATCAAATATTGTGCCACGTGGTCCGTTTGGCGGCCATCCTTGATTAAGATGTGATTATCGCACCCAGGGTGGTTCAATTTAGTTGAAATTAATCTCAATGATTCGTCTCATCATAAGGAATCAGAAAATATAAATTTGCAGTTCTGTGATGTCGTTTTACAGAGATTGGCTGAAAAATGTGATACAGGTCATTGACCTCGATTGGTCATTGTACAGGGGCCAAATTTCAATGCTCCCTCACGTGACAAAATTGGTTCAAAGTGTTGGTATGAGCTGAGCCATCTGAAATGTACAGTTTTCCATGATTTCAGGTCTTCCATTTGTTCATCGGTTTAGGAAAGAGGATTAGTCCCTAATTCCCTAAAACAACACAAATTTGATAAAAGGTAACTTCCCCCTAATTTTACCACCTAACTACCATCCTAGATGTTCGAACTATCTTTTTCTGGATTCCCTCATACTCATAGCTACAATTTTGATACAAATTTGCCAAGATCCATGCATTTTGAAATTTGGCCCCCTGTACAATGACCAATCAAAGGTCAATGACCTTATCACATTTCACCATATCTCTGTAACTGAACATCACAGATATACCAAACTTAATAATTCTGATTCCTTATGGTAAGACGAATCATTTGAATACTTTTCAACTAAATTGAACCACTTCGTAGATAATCCCCTTAATCCAAGATGGCCGCCAACGGACCCCGTGGGACATATTTGAATTTTGGGTAACATCAAAATTCTTTAGTAGATGTTCTAGAGATTCTAAAAATCAGGGTAGACTTTAGTTTTAAGGGGGTGCAATGGAACCCATGAATCTGCTAGACTACAACCGTGTGGAAAATGTTCGGATGCTCGTCAGTGGCCCTAGAGATTGTGTTTACGAAGTACCGATAAAATGTCCATTTCCTCAAAAGGTTTCTATAGGTTTAGACCAGCTTATGGATGTTCCGTAAAGAGAACAATATTTCTGACCCTCTGATGCAAAAACGTCCATAGAACCCGTTCGTTTTTCGAAGATGTTTGAGAGTAGTTTTCCATTTACACGCATTCTCCATGGGGAAACTGATGACGCTATCTCCTTACTATACCAAGTTAGATAATATTTTTCGCATCTGTGACACAGACTACACGTGAGATCATACTTTCCGCACCGCTGTAGTGCAATTTTCTACGGTACCCTCGTGACATTAAAAAAACTCCTTCTAAATCTTCGTTCAATAAATTTATTAATCATGATAATATTGGAATAAATTATTGACTTCAAAATCCGCCGTGGTTAGTGGATTAACCCTGCTGCCACTTTTAGGATAGTTGGAATAGTTTTGAGGGTCCTCAATGCTTTGCTTAAGAAAGTAGGGGGAAACAAGGTCCAAGCCCCATTGAATGCAATGGACGTTGACCGTCTGTGCCCCCTAACATCGTACCTAGTATTTTAGACAGTAAAGACTATCCTGATTTTTAATCCGATGACTCCATCAATAATTTGCCCATTTTTTTAAATCTAATCGTAGCAACTTTAAAATTTGACCCCTGTACAACTAAAATTGACCCTTTTATTGAATTTTTTTGCTGTTTTTAGCCTATAACTCTTAAACTTTACGTTGTAGATAGTAAAACTACCTTTCCTGAATCCTTGTGGTTTAGACATAACATGGTATAGCTTTTCAACATGATGGATCTTTAAAAAATTGAACCCGTACAACTTTGTCTTGGCCCCCCTCCTTACGGCCACCATTTGCTCCACTTAAGAATCACGTTTCAGGGTCCGTCGGTCTGTCACATATTTAATCACGCAAAGCCCCCCCCGTTTTGTAACTTGAGATTTGGTTCCAAATGTCCTGCCAGCTCCATGGTTATAATGTTAACAAAGAAGCTGGTCCCCCGGGGGGGCCACTTGTAGTTAAAGGTGGATATGATCGTGAACATGGACTTTCAAAATGCACCCTAAACACGTATTTTTCACCGCTACAAAACATTAAAACATACCCTAAACAAGTATTTTTAACTGTTATTAACACCCTCACCAATACTCGTGCATTGAATCGTAAATCTACCTTTATTATTTGCTTTGACTTTACTTCCCAATTTCCGATTACAACATTTTTGGATGATATTGTTAATCCTGCTTCTGAATATAAACATGAATTTTCAGGGTTAAGAAAAAAAAAAACATCCCTTTTTCTATTTTGCTGTTTTTGACACCCTAAACGATGTACGCGCGGTACATCGCCTGTTAGAAAAAAGAACACCCTTTTACGCGTTTTCTTGGTTACGCATCATATTCACCTTGATACAAGTGCCCCCCCCCGGGCTTGTTCCACAGCCTATATAGGACCAATTACGTTGAATGATCGGTCGCCAAATCTATGTACGAGGAATAACAAGCCGTTTAACATCATAAGAAGACCGAAGTCTTCATCTTGTACCATCAGAATTACTCGAACACGTGCATACTCAGATCCGACTCTCAATTCCCAATGGTATCTTACTCGAAAATGTCCAGTAGTGCTTAATACTAATAAACATCTGTATTAACCAGCCAATAAGGATAACAATACTTTCCACAGGCTTTCCTTTTTTTCAAGTATATCATATCAGCTGTAAATATTATAATTGGGTATGATCGCACGTCAGGTTTGTTACACTCAAATAGCCTGCAGAGAAAAACGCGTCCTGACATCCAACGTGTATTTTGGAAAATTAACTTTTCCAATCTGGATTCGCGGCTTATCAGACAGACACAGTCATTGTGACTGCTTTAGCGAGGGGAAGGATTGTAACTGCACTGGACTAGCAAGGGAACTTCTTGTAACTCGTATTTTTGTGTGCTATACTATGCCTTCTTGCTGATGTTAACCAACTGCCAACCCAGGAAAATTAAAGAAAAAATGAAAGAATGAACAGACCGAAGAAGCGTCAGCACCCAGTACTGCTTGAAGCCAACTCCGTCACAACTCCAACCTATTTAAGAACGACGCGGTTAAAAAAACCTCACTAGTCCTTAGACCCATCGCAGACTCTACGAAATTAAAAACCAAACCCCATAGCAAAGAACTAGAATTTCGCGTTCTCGGCTTTCGCGATTCATGGCGCGGGGCTTGTTAGGTTCCGTACTTAACCTTACAGACGTGACCTGCAGTGTTAGTAAACTTTTGTCACTTACCTAGGGGCCCCATGTTTAAATACCCCAGGTCCCCTTTTTGCAACTTAATTCCACTTTATTGACCTCCCCAGAGCCTAAGGTCCTAACTGCCACAATTTCCCTTCTCAACCACACAAGATCGCCTTTTCATCTGTCTCAGAACCCCTTCCCATCTGCCACCGAGCAGCCTTCTCAAGTAACTAAATTCTCCTCATCTAACACAGGTGCCTTTCCCAACTAACCCAAATATGGTCCAATTCCCAAATACTCATGGGTCTCCGTTCCGACAACATATCTTTTCTGAACTACCCAGATTTCTCTTTCCCAATTAACCCCAGGTCCACTTCCCCAACAATTCCATGTTTCTCCTTTCCAAACCAACCCCAGGGTTCTCCTTTACCGAACAACCCCATTTCATGCCACTCCAGCACTGAGTTACTAATACTTCCAGTTGAAGCATATTTAGTGCTTGGGTCCCTTTTGGGAAATTGTTTTGCCCTCAGAAGCTTAATTTGAGCCGAATTTGAGTTCTAAAGCCTACATATTTCCTTCAAATCCATTTTTATACGGCCCTAATTTAAAAGACAAAATCGATTACCAAGTCCCTAAGTTCAAAAGTTCCGGGCAACAACCATCCCTACCCCAGAGTGCCCCCCCCGGTCTCCGCCCTCTCACACTCTCCCTTTTTCCTCAGGTGAAAATTTGATCCAAATTTTTAGTTTCACAAGCCTCCAAGTTCCTTCCATTTTTTTTTCTAATTCTAAGGGCCCTGTTAAAAGACAAATCAGTTTCCAAGCTCTTATCGATTTAATGGTAAGAATCTATCGCCACATATATAATGAAATATCCCTAAATATGACGTACCAGATGGTTTGCATGGCCATTGGAGTATTCCTTGCGAAGAAAACATCATTTTCCATTTCACGCTTAACTTTCGAATCCAGTATACGATTTAAGGACCGCCACTTTATTATTTACGCTATCGTTTTTGCCACCAGCATGTTTAGTCGTTACACCAATGAGAGATGAATCGGTGTTTAGTCAAGTTCTGGCCTGTATGAAAGACTATCGCGTTGACTTTGAACATTGGAATTAAAACACAGCTTTAATTTTAACGTTTTTCCTTAAATAATAAATTTTATCAAAATGGATACATTTGTGCCTATTTTTTATAAAAAATTTTTGTTATTTTGTTTATTTGTTTTTGGAGTTTTTTAAAATAAAATTAAGACACGCTACATCCATATACAAAGAAGCGCTACCGGTACATTTGAAAAGTACTTCGATGCTGACCGCGCATTACTGGTATCGAACACTGATCTCTATACAAGGGATTGGAAACCTGGCTTCGTAATTGAAGCACTGAGGCCATATTGGTCATCCAAAAAGGCCCAAGCAGGTGGTTAAGAGCCGGTCATTATACCAAATTGTTCTCATTGAAATGTGGATAAGCGACATACTACATAATCAAGCCATTCAGTGAGCGTCATTGTATTTGCGCGGATGGCATGGCCATGTCTCTAAAACGTGCACCCGGGATACAACTTCTTTTAAACAGGTGTCTCTGATGGTATATGTTCGGTAGACCAGATGCCCGCCCGTTGCTCCATTCATCTAATTACAATTACTGTTTGTAGCCAATCCATTGTATGAGATCATTGGTTTACAGGGCGACTGCTGATAACTAAATATTACGCGAACCCCTTTCAAATTCCACTTTTCATTGATTGTTAGTGTTTGGCCACTAAACCTTTGTTAATCACCAAATGATATCTAAAACACACCTCTTTACATTTTCTCAAATCACTGAGGTTTTTAAAAAGTGTAGGTTCTTTTTTGCAATAAAAATTTCCAAACGAACTTTGCTCTTATCCTTTGTGTGTTCAACGAATTCACATGCTTTGTGGCAAACTTTGCACTGTGATAATAGCGCGGCTGGGATATATTTCGCGGAGTGCTTCTGTTTTTCGGTATTGAAATGCGGCGTTGAGAATATACCACGGGAATCACATGTAGCTTCCATGAAGCGTTTGACAGTTGTGTATATGGTCGGAATACATCTGGATTTTTTCGCAAGGAATACTCCAAGGGCCATGAAACCATCTGGTACGTTTTATTTAGGATTTTTCATTATATATGTACCGATAATTTTATACCAATAAATCGCTTTAAGTGGAAGTCGCCACACATCTTAACCAAAAAAAAAGTTGAGTGCCCTGCTCACCCCACCCCCTCACTCTCATACTATCACCCTCTGATCTTTTACACGCCCATTTCCAATCTACATTACCTTTCTCAATTACCTTAAAAACTATATTGACAACATACTGGTTTAAGATATCAAATTTGACTGATTTTTTCTCATTTACAACATTTTTTGGATTATAACTAACTCAGTCCAAACATAAGCAAATATTTAATTTATGATTAGTTAGCAAGAAATCAACATTGTCATTATGGCAATAAATAGGTATAGGCCCATGCATATCAGGAAAGCCCCCTGGAGCAGAGCACTTAAGTAACCAAGGACAATAACATGATGATGATATGTACTTATGTACCTTCCCATAACACAATATGGGACCTTGTGATCACACTGTTATTCTGCTATATGCCCTGTGTATACGGGATATTTGACACGATGTATTAGGGATATTGGATTTCATACTTGATTTTTCTGTCAAGCATTAAGACCCCAAATTAGGTGTTAAGCTTTATGAGATTAGGATATTTAATCTATTTCACCATATCCCATAACACAATAAGATGAGACCTCAGACTGCCTGTACAAATGTGCGTTACACTATTACCAGCATTATTTGGATAAATTTGACACAATGTATTGGGTTATTGGTTTTTTTCATTGATTCGTCACCATTTCTTTAGTCCACATGCAAGTTGAAACCATCTTGAAAAAAAGGTAACAATTCTGGTCCATTAAAAAAACACAACTTATATTCTTCTTCAGAATACAATCTAAATGTTTCTTGTTAAATCATCCCAAATGCCTTCAGATTCCCATTTTAGATTTTTATTCACCCTCTCTCTCTGCGAGCCACCCTCATTAATGTTTTCTCACTATGATACCCCATTTGGAACATGGAATTTCCCAATTGGCAAGTATTTAGATGTACTTCATTTTCTTGAAACTACTTGCCTCAAAAACCCGTCCAAAATTCCACCTTTTTTTCACCTAAAAAAACAAAACAGCCTTTCGGCCCTGGAAAAGACTTCAACACCTAACATATCCAATTTATAGCTCCAAACACCGATTCTCTATCCAAAACTGTTGACAGAAGTCCAAATTTTCCTCACAATGCAAAAGGCCTAGCTACCCCCAATACGTGCACACTTACTGTCTTCTGTCGGCACATTTTTGGATTTTCAAAAGTCGACCAATGCCAATATACGACTACGTCTGATAAAAATACAGTACATATGGATAAACCCAACGTTATATTTGTAGTTGCCGATGATTTGGGTTATAATGATGTGGGATACCACGCTGACGCTAAGGTCACCGGTTGTGTGCCAAAACACCGGCAATTAACCTTTAGCTACTCAGGAAGTGGCACTGGAGAATTACTACGTGCAACCAATAGTACCCTACACACGAGCAATCAAATGACTGGACGATACCCGGTAGGCTTGTATCACATCATCATTTCACTTCACTTTAATAAATACTTGCAGTGTAATTTTCAAAAGTAAGCAATCTTACGTATTGAAGTCATTTAAAAAATCAAACTCATCTCGTATTTTCATTTGGTTTTGGGTAATGAAAACGTAAACAATTCGCAACTTTCACGAAACTCCCGAAGATTCAGACTCTATACATGTAAGTCCTGCCGGTTGGCTAAGGCCCACTACTGGATCAAAGACAAAATCCATTTTTGAATTACCGCGACCACTACAATCAAAAAGCTGGGTATAGAGTCAGCATGTTATTTTTTCTGTTTTTATTTAAAATCAATAATTGCCAGATATAACAACATAATTCAAACAATTTAACCTTATATGTGGTTTTAATAATTTTTCTAAGACAGACCAATTTTAAAATTTTATTAAACGATTATTTTGGCAAGAAAAGTAAGCAAATTGTGAGAACTGTTGTCTCTTTGTGTAAGTGTACCAAACATTTGGAAATGTTTATATGTTTGATATTTGTTATAAACATTGTAAATATCAACATTACACTTGTAAAGTGTATGGGATTGATGTTATATACGTGTTATTAAAGATTAATTTATTGAAATGACATTTCGGGTACTGTGGTTATCGCCCTATTCTTTAAAAATATCATATTGAAATGCTAGAAAATGGTTAATAATTATATTATTATGATACATAGATTTTTCCTAATAATCAGAATGTATTTCTGATATTTCGCCCTTTATTTATTTTTGACTTGCAAAAGAAGATCCCCATCATCTCTCCGGGGCAGCACAACCATTCCTGGGAATTGGCATGTTTTCACCTGTTTTCCCCAGCCTCGTGGCATTGGCTACGAATGTAGATTGGAACAAAGCCTCCGTGTCTTTCCTTCAATCAATATAGTAGCCCAATGTCGTTACCAATGCTTTATGCACAAACAATGATATATGTGCAGACCTAGGTTTTCCTGTGGCATTTTGCATAGCAACGGGAAAAAATTTCACCGATGGTCTCGATTTTGTAATCCGATTACCCTTGATAACTCCCATTCATGGGAGTTCGTGGCGTAGCCAGCTGTTTTTTCGGGGGGGGGGGGGGGCAAAGGGAACATATATTTGCAGGGGGAAGCTATATTAAAATTTGTTAGTATAGTATATGTAAATCCCTATTTTTTCAAGGTGGCAGAGGGGTGGGAGATTCCGGGTGGGGGGCTCTGGTTACGCCAACTGTTTCAATCGGCTCATTGTTTGGGGAACTTCAAGGGCCGCTCATTGCACCTTTGAGAAGTGGTGAAGTGTTATTTTACTTTTTTTAAAAATTACAACTTTGACAGTAATTTTACAGAAATTTGTCTCATATGTGGAAAACATGTTTATTGTTGACAGATTTTTCCCGTAATTTAAAAATACGAACAAACAAAAGTCCGGAAATATTGCTGCCATAAATGTTTGAAAATTTTTCCGTATTAACATTTGTTTATTTTTTAAAAAACTTTTGTTTTTATTTAATTGTTTTCTAAACAGATTTTCGTAAATTTACGGACAATCTGTTTTCTTAATTTTACGGAAATTTTTTAACAGTGGTAGGTAAAGAGGTACGGGTAGTGCGGCCCTTCAGACCACATTTCGCACCTCTCCATCCTTTCGTAAGGGTTCCAGTTGAAGCATAATTCAGGTCTTTAGGTGTTCCCTTGGGAAAATGTTTGCCTCAAGAAGCCAAATTTTAGCCAATTTCAGTTCCAAAACCTGCAAATTTCTCAAAATTTCAGTTCATAATGCCCTACTTTACGAACTTTAGTTCCCAAGCCCGTTTACCAAGCCCCCAAATTCGGCCGCACATCCCTACCTGAAAACAAGTTGAGTAAACCCCCGAGACTCGACCCCGCCTAAAAAGTCCGAACGAGTATAAATTACTGTATAAAAATGTGGTAGGTATTAGGTGACTTTAATAATAATGGCCAGGGCGTTGTTTCGCTAATGTGTTTGCTTATTTTTGACTGTGTCCGTAATGCATTTATAACCGAAGTGATGTGGAAGTTTGAGAGTTATCCAGCTGGCTTGGCGCGTTCAGTTGAAAGCAAGTTGAGCACGTGATGTCCATTTCGACATCGTTCGATTTTTTAGGCGGGGAGTAATATAATGAATACAATGAAGCATTTACGTACATTAGACTGGATATAGTCCTGTGTTTCACGCTGAGATGTCTGATTTTGCTATTAATTTGAGATTGAAGAAGTGAAAATCACTATATCAAATTATCTGTTTAGCTTTTTTGTTCATTACTTATCCCAGCTAATTACTGTATTTATAATTTGTTGTACAATTACCTCAATGTACCAACTAAACTGAAATTGAAACTGAAATTGGATGCCATTGTCCCGTCACTTATATTGTATGTCAAATTAACTGTTATTGACACTGATCTTGTAAGGAAAGATGATAAAATACGTAAAAAGATAACTGTTATGTACTCTCATTGGTTTGTTGCAGTAATTTATTTCTTATTTTCTAGATATAATATTGAAGATTGATTTGTTGTGCGTCAGTCATGCCGTCCAAATATCAAGAATATTTCTGTCAATACTAAATACTTGCTCCAGTGTGAAATCTAATAAACAGGAAACACATTGGTTTAAACACGTTGAAGTATAGGAAACATTTGGTCAGTCATGAAGCCGGGCAGGTCAGTCTAGTATCAAATTCTCTCCGCTGACTCACAATCAAATTGAATAAAACAGCTTGGATATGATGAATTAAATTTCGGTTTCCCGTGTGTAGAAAGTAAAAGGATAGGCATTTCAACGACCTATGGGTCTGTGACTTGAAAGTAAATTTGAGTTGACCCAAAGTTAAACAAAATGGATTGAGAATTGTAATGAACCGCTGTTGGTACCATTATGTGTTTGATTCATCATTAGATATCCAAGGGGCGTGGAAGTTTGGATCGGTGAGACAGCCGTCGAATTAAGTTGTTTTTAATTACCAATGTTAATGAACTTTTTTGTTTAGAGTGGGTGTGTTAATTTTTTGAGGGGGTGGGAAGGGGCCGCCAGCTATACTGGAATGACCACTTACCGTTCAGCTGTCCTTCTGGATAGATGGACGGATGAATGGATGGATGTTGCTATCCCATCGTCAAACTAATAGGTCAATCTAAAGGTAAATCTGATTCGTGAGGCGGCCTTCGCTTTCATTCTCGAAAGCCGAGACCCGTGAAATTCTATTTTTTCAACTCATCAATGGGTCATTTTTACTCAGCAGTGGGCCATTTTTTTCGTGTCAAGTTAGAGCTAATTTTTATATTTTTCCCAAAACTTCCATACTACTTGTGTATCTAATGGTACGTGACTTATTATACTTGTCAACCATTTTCCGCGAAGTCTAACATTCTGTAGTTGTCAAAAATGATAATTTCCAAAACACTTGATGATTTTTTAGATGAGTAATAACCAGATACGGCACATTTGGATGCACCACCAGACATTGAATACATTGTCCCATTTCCCCACTGTGTTGTAATTTCTGTCTAACTGGTATTAATTACAAAAATCCGAATTCTTCCGTTGCAGCGTAAGTTCTTGGCTTTTTCAATTCCACTATTTTAACATTAGGGCTCCCTTATTTCGAGATAAAGTGAAAGTAATACGTTTGAGGTTCAGTAGGTGAAGTTTGAATTTAGCATCATCAAACCCTATGGAAGAAGAAAAATTTAATTGTATGTGACCAAATGTTAAAAATAAATAAAGTAAATGGGTAGGGTAATTAAATCAAAATACCGTGTTGTTGTGGCTCAAATGCATTCAAGAAGTACTCCGAAGAAGTGAGTTGGAAAACAAAGAGCCTCTTTTAATCATCAGTGTGTATCAAACAATACAAACGAACAAGTCAATTGTGAAAGCATCTGACGTTGAGAAATCGCGGCATGACATATCCAGGGTCTTGCATTCTCACGAGCATGACGAGTGAGTGATACAATCTCATCATCATCATCATCATCATCTTCAGCATATCAGTCCACTGCTGGACGAAAGCCTCAGCATGTTTCTGCCACGTTGTTCGGTCTTTTGCTGCTCCCTGCCAGTGCACTGAACCCCAATAATTGTCAATGTCATCCCGCCTCTCCGCGGTTGCCTGCCTCTTCTCCTCCTTCCATCCATAGTTCCAATATGTATATCGAAGTCCATCTATTATCTGTCTCCTGTCTGAGTGTCCCGCCCACCTCCACTTATTAAGCTTGATGATTTCCAGAATGTCTTGGACTTGTGTTTGTTCCCTTACCCAAACATTTGTTTTTCTGTCTTTATAGGTAATTTCAAGCATATTTCGTTCCATGTTGTGTTGAGCTGCTGCTATTTTCTTCTCCAACTATTTGTTCATATGGCCATGTTCTCTGCTTCCTAAGTTTAATTGTTGCAAAGCATTGATATAATACCACCTTCCTCTTTAGACTCATTGGTAATTCTCCTCTCATGATATTACTCAGTTTTCCATATTGGCGGCACCAACCCAATCAATTCTCGCCTTAGCTTTCCTGTTCTTGACTCTTTTCCTTCAGGCTAATTCTCTGCCCATAATAGATGTATTCCTCTACTTCATCAATTTTGTTTCCCACTACAGTGAACAGGTCTTTGGGCTACCAGTGATTGGTCATAACTTTTGTTTTTCTCAATGTTCAGTTTCAGTCCGCAACGTCTGCTGGCATCTGCAAGTTCCTTGAGCATATCCTCTACATCCTCAGCAGCCGCTCCCAAGATTACAAATGTTATCTGCAAAACCTCAAATTATTAACATTTCTCCATTTATATTTATTCCTCTGCCTTTCCAGTCAAGTGAGCGGAATACACTCTCCAAACAAGTTGTAAATAGTTTGGGTGAAACTGTGGTCTCCACTGACGAACGCCTTCTTGATGTTAATCTTCCCACTCTGTTTGTGCAGTGTAACTGTGGTAGTGCAGTTAGTGTAAAATGTTCTTGAGAATTTCTATGTATTTCTGATGAATCCCCCTGTTCTTGTAATGCTTGTAGTACTGACTGTGTCTCAACTGAATCAAACGCTTTTTCATAATCAATGAAGGCTAAACAGAGTGGTTTGTTGATTCCTGACATTTTTCTTGATTGGTTTAGAGTATGAATAGATCTATGGTTGAGTAGCTACTTCTAAATCCTGCCTGTTCCCTGGGTTGATGACTATCAAGTGTGTTTTCCATTCGGTTTGTTAGGATTTTGGTGGAAAACTTTGTAGACGTTTGAGAGGAGACTGATTGGTCTGTAGTTTTTAAGGTCCCTTTTATCGCCTGTTTGAACAGGATGATCATGTTAGCTTCTTTCCACTTCTCTGGAAGTTTCCCCTGTCTTATGCAGGCTGTATATAACTTTGCCAACTCCTTAGCAATAACATCTTCCCCTTCTTTAATGGTATCAATTAAAATGTTGTCGGGTCCAGGAGCTTTCCTCGTTTCATGCTATTGACGCATGCTAACCTCCCATTGTGTGATTCTGGTTTCCTCCGACTCTGCGGCTAAATGCAGATCAACTGTTTACTGCTGTGGTAGAGTTCTTCATAGAATTCTTCAATCCTCTTCAGAATCCTGACCTGATCTATGATTTCTTCCCCATCTTGTCTATATTGAATGTGAGCTCGCTTTCCACTTCCCAGCCTCTGATTAGTTTTCTTCAAACTTCTGTTGTTTTCTATTGTCTCCTGAATTTTCAAGGTGTTGTACTTTTTGATGTCTTGTCTGAGCTTCTTTCTTATTGTCTTGCATGTTTCAGTGTATTCCCCCAAAACATCTGAAATCCACTTTCCATCTCTC
This sequence comes from Ophioderma brevispina, assembly GCA_023653785.1. Taxonomy (NCBI): domain Eukaryota; kingdom Metazoa; phylum Echinodermata; class Ophiuroidea; order Amphilepidida; family Ophiodermatidae; genus Ophioderma; species Ophioderma brevispina. The sequence continues at coordinate 36,505 of JAMKCH010041926.1, forward strand.
CATCTCTTCATATTCCTCCTCTTTTCCATAAGTAATTTGGTACTGTCAGAAAGTTTGGACTCTCGAGTCTTCACTTCTTTCCATTCCCTGCTGTTTTTAGAGAACTCTCATGGATAATCTCAACAAATTTGTCATTCCATTCATCAAGGTCGGAACTTTCTTCCACTTCGAGTCCCTGGAAGCGATTTTGTGGTTCAAGTTGAAATTCCTGCTTTCTGGCTGCAAGATTGTCTATATTATCTCATATGCACGCCAAAGTGGATCCACCCATATTACCAAATTGACCTACTTTAAAGAACTGCTAGCGATGATTCTTATGCAAAAGTGAATTCACCTTTAATATTTTCATGACATCCATCAAACGGTAATCATTATTGTGAAAGTATTACACTGTTAATGTATATTTTAATCATAGAAAGCGTTTTAAGGAATAGTGAATATCTGTATACAATTGTAATTCATTTGGTGGAAGAAAGCTGAAGAAATCGTATATTATATAGTCCCAATTATGTAGTGCCAGCTTCCATAGCAACTAATTCACTCTTACTTTGTTAAACAAGGTACAACAAAGCCTCATTTGCAATAGCTGCAAAATGTAATTTAGTTTGGTCTGAATAGGTTGTTCAGCACTTGATAAATATACAAATAAAAAACGAGCAGTTAGTAATTTGTAATAATGCAAATTCTTATTATAATATTAACTGAAATAGCCATCACAAATTTATATTTGGGTCACACAGACATTCTGAACACTTGCTAAGTGCGCAATTTACAAAAGGCAGCTATCTGTTTTCAATTTGAAATAATTCGTATCACCTTCGTCGATACCCGTACATTTATTGTTGGTAAAAATCCATATCTGTGACAATATTTGTGTAATGCATTCTGGTATTCACTTCAAATTACTTCAAGGGTGTATAAATGGATTTCTTTTTTTATAGTTCAGCCTATTTCCTGATCTGGAAATTCACCCTGATTGTTGAGGGGTAGCGGCGTTCTTATTTTACTTGTTCGATCTAGGGGCCATTTCTCACTAAAAACAAGGAAGGGGCCGCTCCCGTGGAATTGATTCTTTTTTGAAAAGTGGCCAAACTCCATCAAGGCCACTATCAGTGATTTCGTCAAAATGTAACTGAACCGGCGCCCTCTTTTTTTCCTTCTCGATTTTTTTGCACTGTTCTTATTGAACTGTGGTTAAGCTTAACTCACCATATTTGTCAAGAAATGGCGATTTTTATGTCTTTGTTTATTATTAAAAGTCGGAATCCGACTTTTTATTACTAACAAACCAGTCGTATATACATGGCATTCTTCAAGACGCTTAGAATGGCTTTCGGTTGCTTTCATAAAGAAGGTAATGTTAATAAGGGCGTTGATTATTAAACACTACAATGTTTGTTTGAAAAAAATACTGATAGTGGCTTTAGGGATACAAGACCATCTTTAAGTTAAGAGGCACTACTTGGTCCTCATCCTCGACCCTACCACTACCCCATCAAACCTGAGATTTTGCATCATTATATAGACCTTGTAAATGTATTTTTCTCATCTTATCTCATGTGAAAAATATCTTGGCCGACCCCTTTTTCACTATGATAATACCAGCTAACAGAAATATGGGATGTTTATGGTTACTACAGTAAGTCATTTGTCACTACATCATTTGGACTATTGTAACACAATTATCGCTCCATTTCAGATTCAACTGAAATAAAAATTGGCGAGGCGTTTCCTATGAACTACAGACAATTAGATGATTTGTAATCGCGTGGGGAACTTTTAAGGCTTTCAAAATTCTTGCATGCATTTCTGAAGAGTAAATGGGTTTACAGAAAAAGTGTTTTGAAAAAGTAAAAAAAAAATCACTTTTTCACCGTTGCAAATGAGCAATTTATAATTACATAACGCACACGCAGGAAGGCATGCATGTCACCAGTGCGAAACAACACGATACGGACGCGTTTGACGTCATCAGCTCAATTTTGACAGACGTTCGCAATGTACTGTGGTAAACTGGATGAAAGAAAACAGATGAATTGTACTTTCTGTCTGTAAAAAGGTGGTGATCCGATCGACGACCTCGTCCCCCACTTCACCCCATCAAAATTTAGGTTTTGGGATCAGAATAAAAATCATATTTTTCTTATTTTCTCAGTGAAATTTAAGGCTTAGGAAATGTTTCCATTTGATGTTATGAACAAAAACGTATCGAAATGTGGTCGACCACATTAATTAACACACACCAATCTGGTACACAAATTTTGTTTTGGTGACATGCTTCCATACGAGGGAGAAAACATACGAAAACAACTGACCATGATCGGGCCACCCATCTTTAACACTTAGTGCTTAAGGGGGGGGGGGGGTGTTCCATAGTACCCAAGATTTGTTTTTCGGCGATTTCTCACTCGTGATAAATATTTTCGAACTCTAATTTTTTGTAATTGTGTAACTTATCGATGCGCTTCTTTCCATAAAAAATTACTAAAATTTCTTGCCCGTGAGATAATTAGCTTGGGTCCTTGTGTCCTTTAGGCACCAACGGGAGTGTTATTTTAAAAATAAAAATTAGCAAACCCTGTTGCCAGAAATATTTTTCTGCTTATGTATGTTCATATGCATGAAACAAAATTAATTATAAAATCAGAAAAAAATAATTAACCCTTTATGTGCTGAAAAGAAGCAATTTCATCATCAAGCGACTGCGCGCCATTGCTGTACAAACCTATGGCAAATACATTTCGTATTTACTGCCCCCACAAAAAATACAAGAATGTACAAAATGGTAATGTTTGTGCTAAATATATGTAAATTGGTCCTTCTAGAGCAGATATAAACATCAAAATGATTGGCAAAGTGTATGCTGTGGAAGCAGAGTCGCGGAAACATCATGTTACTTTTTTAGCGATTTTGACGCATTTCGAAAATAATGATTTGCCCCTAATTTCCAGACGATAAACTCATTATATTGCACCGTTGGTCTTGTATTATGACCCCTCAAAGATGGTATAGGATCATTTGAAAATTCCCTCGGAAGAGGTTTTCCTTAGGGTTGGGGTTCCATGGAACCTCCCCTTTGGCACCAACGCGAGTGAATGAAAAAACCTTAGCCCTTAATTAATGCACAACAGCATAACAAAAGTACCCACCAGTGCCTTGTTTCTTTAGCATGTTAGCGATGTTTTAAGAATTCTATGTTTCCATATATATCAAACTTAGAATAGGATTCCAATTTGATTGAAATTGATTCGTTCTCTGAAATAAAATTTATTAACAAGATTAACACGTACGTGACAGATAAATACGGAATGCCTATTGCTCAGTTCATCACTTCATTGCCGTGGTCAAAAAACAAATAACAGGAAATAACATGGTACTAAAGGTGAAATGGTATATGCGAAGTGTTTGACTTGTTATTCTGGCTTAGATTTGTTTTCACAAAAAAGCAAAGAGTATTTTAGACAGGTTGCATGGCGAGTGTCGGAACTGTGGACTTCCTGGTTATTGTTGTTGGTCCGGACTTTAAGTTAGAAAACAAAATGTGGTTTCTCTTGCTGTCCGCACGCTATAAAACGTTTTAGCAAATTTCTCACTAAACAGGTTCAATCCTTTATTTGCCAAAGTGCATGCATATTTCTCTTAGTACTCATTAAGAAGAGTGGCGTAGCTAGGGGTTGTTCATGTGGTGCCGGGGGAAAGGATGATGGCGCCCCTCAGCCTCTTAGAAAGCAAATTGAGCGCGGGGTGCGGGAAAACTTGCATAAGTAGCACATTAATTAATTTGCAGTATATTAGAGCAAGTTGAATTCGTGCTAATGTGTTATTTATTGTTATGTGGATTACAAAGGCATGGCGCAATATTCTGCGGGAAAAAGCTCATATGTTTCGAACAGGTTTTCTTTGCCTACTGTTCTACATTTTAGTTTAATTGCACTGTTAAAAAAATGTTCCGTAAATTACGGAAATTCTGGCAGCAGTAATCCAGTCATTTTTAGGGTAATTTACAGAAATTCTGTCAATTAACGGAACGTTGACAGTATTTTACAGACTATGTCTAATATTATGGAAAAAAAAATATTGGATTTTAACAGAATTTCTCCGTAATTTAAATTTACGGACCAAAAAAAAAGTCCGGGGGAAATATTGCTGCCAGAAATTTTTGAAATATTTCCGTAAATTAACATTTTAGCTCTTGTTGTTATGGTTTTTGTTTTATTTTTATTGTTTCTAAAAAAGGATTTTTCGTAAATTACGGAAAATCTGTTTCTAATTTACGGAAATTTTACAGTGTGGGGTGGTACGTTGCTCCATATCTTTAGACGACACTACGGTGATGACTCTAAACGTAAGTGCATTGCTGACTCGATGTAAAACCTCTGTCGAAAAAGTTGAACAGATCATGACCCTCGATGCCCAGGGCAAAATATTTACGGGGACGATGTGATTAAAGCCGATCCTATCATAATGCGCTTACAGATTTTAAACCACGAATCATAGAAGGGTGAGTAAAAAAACCGAATTTTTCATGGAAACCTTAGTGCTATTCATGTTTGTTCTGCCGATAGTACAGTCACTGGTTTGTTGCTTTTTTTACAAGATCAGAGTTAAACGATTCACCGCGTGCAAACGGTTTTTTGGTTACAGTTGCGGCGCAAATAATAATAATAATTAATACAATAATTTTTATATAGCGCTTTATCACTGTAACAGTCTCCAAGCGCTGTTGCCGATTATTATTACGCCGCCATTAGGAAAATTAATTTCACAATAATTCGCTTCATCTAGGTGGATGCCGGCCAAAGCGCAGATACCTATCAGCACTTAGATTGTAATATCCCCAAAACTTGACAGCTCCCCAGATTCGCTTGGGTCGGCGAGGCAATTGAAAATTAAGTATCTTGCAGGGACACAAAAAACACGTTGGCCTCGGCGGGGCTCGAACTCACGCCCCAATGACCACGAGTCCTGTACTTTTCAACTGGACCACACGCGCTCTCACACGATGTGAAAGATCGAACAAGTTTCACGCTTGTGTAATTCAAAGAGTATTCTTGGTTTTGCGTTCATCTTTTGGTTTTCAGCATGTCCTCCATTAATTATACATTTGGAATAAAGTTCAGGTAAGACCAGTACAGTAGCGTAACCAGTGGGTGAGGCGGTAGGAGGTGTAAGGGGCGGGATCCCCCACTCAAAATCTTTGCTCCCTCCTAGCCCCAATTAAGCCCCAATGCTTAATTCTGGATTTAATCTGTAACGAGCTATTGATTAAATACAGAATACCGCTCTCCTCCATGGTTCAGTTGGAATTGGGCAATGAATCATGAAAGCATCCCGTCCTCGGAGGGGACGTTAAGCCGTCTAGGCCATGATACGTTCGCGATTTAACGATCTTTTCGTGCTACAGCGTTGGGGATCACTTACTGCCTTCATTAAAATTTTTAAAATATTATGTAAACCAGGAAAAGCTGTATCCCCAAATGAAAAGAGTGTACATTATTTAGAAAAATGAATAAAATGTCAACTCAATTTACTTCCAGAATGTCAGTGACCAATATGTACACGTAAACGCAAGCGAACAATAGAGCTTATGATATTCAACAATCAACCTAAAAACACTTCAGATCTTTTCTCAACACGGTATGCAGGTCCATTGTTACTGCCCACACTGCTGAAATGATTTCAAGCTATATCAGGTGTTATGACTTCCCCGTATTGAGCTCCAGTATCTGTTCATAACTTAAAGGGCAACATACTCACCTCGCTCATGATTTTTAAAAATGTAGGTCGCTAATACCATTGCCTTTCTTGGTAAATTGAATAGAAATAGGGTTTTCATGGTTTTAAAGACAATAACGTGCGGATTTAGGTTATGCACAAATTAGGTCAGCCCTTACCACGGGCTTTTCTTTCATGAATTTTGTCCCTTTACATTTTCTTTTCGAAAAAAATTATTAATCATATGGTCAAAGTTAATGAAACACACAGTAGAATCTCAAGATTTCTTTTATCGCGAACGAGGAAAGAACTCGCGTCAATGCAGCAAGGACATATCATTCGAAAGCTGTTCAACTGCGTGCACAATAACAATGGACCAGATGTAAAAGAATGTGAAGTGTGTTCCGGACCGATTATTGAGTATCATTAGCCCCATTGTTCGCTTGAACATGTTGAGGTTATGACTATCCATTGGTCACTGATATTCTAGAAATAAATTTAGTTGACATTTTATTCATTTTTTCTAAATAATGTGCACCCCTTTCATGTGGGGACAAAGCTTTTCCTGGTTAAAATAATATTGTTTTAATTTTAGTGAAGGAAATAAGTAATCCCCGGGTCTGGAGCACGAATATTTAATTACAAGGCCAACATTGTATCACGTACCATGGCCTAGTCGGTCCCGTGTACAGAGAGTCACAACTGTACATGTACATCGCAGTCAGTGTCGAATAAGAGTAGGGTGTAACCCCCGACTGTTCCCAATCCGCCCCCAGTCTCAAAAGCGGGCCATGTCAGGAGCGTCCGTATCATGGATACACGCGGCCCCGGATCAGCTTACTCAGTTGAATAAATCCTGACACCACCACAAGCCATTACAAGCCACAAGAAGAAGAAGCCCCAATAGAGATCAGGAAAAGTATGAAATTGATGGTATTAACAGTTTACCGTGTTCACCTTTGCAAAAGGGGTTTTAATGATGCCCCCAATATTATAATTTGTTTCCCTGCCTTTACTTCCTCCCCAAATGAAAATGTCTGGGTATATCACTGGGTAAGACTATAAAATGACACCAGGGGCACACTCTGTATAAATATAATGACCACATTTCTTTGCCAAAATTTCTTTAAAAGTGAGCTGAAGTTGTATTAAAATTCTCGAAATTCCACTAGACTAAGTAACGCTGTTTTTGAGCGAAGATGTGCACATTCTTAGCCAAGCCAAATTTAAGTTTAGTACCATCTTCTCATAATACCATCGTGATCTTACTTTATAATATCTGTTTCAACTTTCAATAGTACCTATCATTGTTATTTACTGAGCTTACTGTGTTACTATTTGGAAGACATATTGCAATAGAAATATACTTTTCCCAAAACAAAATGATATTACACAATGACTTATCTGCTACTGAATTAAGACGTCTAACTTAACAATACATTGTAATCACCACTTTAAATTTATTATTTGCTAGATTGGCTTGGGCCTTCAACACGGCAACATCAAGCCTACCGATCCAACATGTCTACCACTGGATGAGATTACACTGCCTGAGAAGCTGCGTGAGCTCGGCTGCGCCACCCATGCCATTGGAAAATGGCATCTGCGATTTTCCCGCCCAGCTTGCCTGCCAACAAGTCGCGGGTTCGATTCCTTTTTTGGTGAGTTGAAGGATTTTAAGATGACCCCCAAGAATGTACTCGGAAGTGTAGACCATTTTTTTAGATTAGGCTAAAGTTGGGCGGGAATTGGGTGCCAAATTAATTTCATCAATATGGTGTATTCGCGAAGTTCTCAGTAGCAATCGTCTGACTTCCACACCGGGGCCCGACAGCATTATGTATGACATTTTACGCAAGCTCCCTGCTACCCATCATCTTTTGGGTACTATATTTACAAAACTGTTCTGTTCTGGAGGCCCTCCAGAAAATTGGTCAACCAGTTAAGTTACGCTCATATACACACCTGGTGATACAGTTGACCCTAAAAAAATTCGCATGATTTTCCTCACATCCTGCGTCGAGAAAGCCTTTCATCAAATTTTGTCTGATAGGATCTCGTCATATATACTTCAAAATAATCTGATTGACTCTAGTACCCAAAAAGCATTCTTAAAAGGTATAAATGGATACATTGAACACACTTTCGTCATGAATGAACTCCTTGCTAATGCAAGAAATAAAAGAAAGACTATACATGCCACTTTTTTCGATTGGTAGACGCCTTCGGATCCGTCTAACATAATCTGATAAATGACACTTTGAAAAGAAATGACATACCTGACTCAATATGTAAATATGTAGAAAATCTGTATTCCAGATTGAATGGTGAAGTTAAAGGTCAGAAGTGGGTGTCCACACCCTTTCCATTCAGACGGGGAGTTTTTCAGGGAGATCCTCTATCTCCTGTTATCTTTTTGGCCGTTTTCAATCCTATCGTACAATATCTGAAGGCTCAAGAAGAAATGGTTATGACCTGCACGGCTCCCGTTTCATTAATCTACCGTTTGCCGATGACTCCTGTCTAATAACATCTGACAATAGAAAGCATCAGAAATCATGAATGAAATCCATGATATCACCAGGTCGATGAATCTTACCTTCAAACAGGTCAAATGTAAATTTATTTCAATTCGCAATGGCTCTTTCGATTTCTGTACCTTTTCTATAGGTGATTTTGTTCTAAAATCTTTGAAGGGCGCTTCTGAAAAGTTCCTCGGCGTGTTCAATTAACTTTGGTCGTATTTTTCATCATTTATTCGAGAAGGAAGAAAGACGAACAAAAATCAAGAGAGAAAAGTTGCTGGGCAAGCTTTGACCTAACAACTTTGTGCAGAACAAAAATCTGTAACTTACTGCTTAACTTCATTTCTATTCAATTTACCGCGTTTTCAGAAGACAACTTAGTGTCAACGACCTATATTATAACGTACACTGGTTAGTCACTGTGAAAGAGGACAGGTATTTTATTACTCAACCCGAATCGTGGAGGTGATAACACCTGGAATATTTTCAACTGCGTGGTAATATAACAATGGCTCCACATACCTGGCCGATTGTTGAATATCTTTAGCTCCATTGTTTTCTGAAGTCTATGTGAATCCATTGGTCACTGATATTAGGGAAAGGAAATTGAAGTGACATTTTATTCATTTTTAAGAAAATATGCAAGTTTCATTTGCGGGATCAGACGGTTATATGATAGTAATAAAGTCATTGGCGTGTCCAGCCGGGCGGGGTTTTGGCCACCCGGTTTGTTACCAAAAGATGTAAAATCACCTTGATTCTAGCCTATGTTAGCGCCCAGCTCCCCGAGTACACTTTCAGTCACCGGGTTTGGAGGCTTTCTTGCTCCGTCCTTGCAGTATAAACACTGGCAAGTTGAATAAATTCAGAGCACCTTAAATACAATTTCTTGATGTGTTAATGTGTTTACGCAATGTCAGGTATTTTCACGGGCCTAGTCACATTATTATTACACACTTGATGACGTAACGCTCTCTACAATAACGAAGCCGCCGAATGGAATACGAGAAATATTCTCGGAGGAGCCTATACGGAACGGCGTGGAGATACCTAGAAAAGTGGGTTTAATCAAAATTTTGGTGCAGAAGGTTTGAGTGGCTTATTTCATGTCAAATGGGGCGTAGATTCCAAAAAACCCGTCTTATTGACCGTCACAAGCATTTTTGTATATGGCCCATTTTTGAATAAAAATCAATAAATTTCATATATTTTTACTTTGGGGTTTGACTAGCGTAATTTATGTAAAAAGGGTCACTGATCATATTAAAAGCAGTCTTATGGGCTGTTTGTGAGTTTTTAGCGTGATTTCATCCTTTTTTGGCAAAATAGCTTATTTTAAAAAAAGTCAAAAAATCATATTTTTACTTTGGATGCCTGGAAAACGAATCTAATGTAAAAATGGGTAATGATTTAAAAAAATAATCTTAAGTGACTGTAACTGAACACATTTTGAAATGTGGTTCATTTTTGTTAACATGAAAACATTTGTGTAAAATATGACTTGTGATGTTGGCCAAAAAAGAGTTGTGGTGATGATGGAAATTATGACTATGACAATATCACGTTTTCAGTTGTCATCACCATAGTCTTCTTTTCTTATCCGTATCCAAACACAATTGGTCTCAATATGATCTGCCAGTCCAGAGCTGGCCTGCTTCACTGAATTCCACAAGGTCTTTGTCTATGCATTGTTGTTCCATCCACAGTGGGCAGAACAAGATATGTCCCATAGTCTGTGGTGCTGTCCCACAGCCACAGGTAAGTGTTCTGATCTGCTTCCAGGTAGCCCCACTTCTGCAAGGAAAAAACCTTGATTGGCCGATTCTGGTTCTCAATCTGTGATTAGATCGTCATTCAGCCATGAGGAGTCCGCTTCAGTGGGAAGAGCTACCAGGTTCAATAACAATAGTGTAATTGGTTTGTAGCAAGTCTTTCTTTCCACAAGGCGACTTCTTAAACTCCTTAGAGACTGTGTCAAGAGGGTTGGACTGCTGCTTAAGACACCTCTTGCGGGTGGCAGAAGGTCTCTGTCCGGACATGGGGTGCTTCATATTAGATATTTGGAAGCTACGCTCTTGCAGCTCGCTACACTGCGAGGGGTCGGATGTTTTGGTGGAGTGCAGCACTTCCTGCTAGGGTGTATAAGTTTCCATGGTGTTGAACGAAGGAATTCCTGGTCAAGCCGCAGGAGACATTAACTCGAATCAAGGTTCTGAATTGGTTGATCTTTCCCATACAGAGCACGCATACAGAGCAAAGTGCTTTAATAGCATCGCCGTTGACTATAAAGAGAAAGCAGACTGGCAAGGATTCACTGATTAACTCGATCTGAACGTGAAGAGGATTGCTCCCAAATCCCCTTACTATGCCAATTTTGCCCCCCCAAATAGTGAACAAGACTGTGCGGAGACTCATACCAGAGGCGTATGTGGACGTTAGGACGGACTATATACCAGACCTTTCTAAGGAATGTGCTAAAAATATTCAAGAGTATGCTACATGTGAAGACGATCCTTCTCAGCCTAAAAAAACTGCTAAAGTGAGGGAGTTTATCTTCCAGGAATCCAACAGAACCTCCACAGAGGCCAAATGTTACACCCAAAACCAGGTTGCCACCAAATACTTTTAATGGCAAGGCAGCAAGAAGCCCCGGAAGATCAAACTAGACCATATGAGCTTTAGTGGCGACCCTGGTTGCACTGCCCCTTACAGGCGAATTGGAAAACGGTTATGCTAAAAATCAAACCAGGACAAAACGTTTTTTAACTTTTAAGAATTGTTTCAAAACTGTTTTCAGTTTTACACAAATGTTTCATGTACACAAAGGACCAACATGTCAAAATTGGGTTCAGTACAGTCAATTAAGATTATTTTTTAACTCCAGTACCAATGGTTACATTAGATTCGTTTGCCAGAGCACCCAAAAGTAAATATATGATTTTTGATCAAAATAAGCTATTCTTTGGCCTAAAGAAAGGAGACATGAAAATCACCGAAAATCTCACCAAACAGCCAATAAGCCTGTTTTATTATGATCAGTGAACCTTTTTACATAAAGAAGCTCCCTTATTTCAAACCAAAAAATTACGCGAGTCAAAATACACCCAAAAGTAAATATATGAATTTTATTATGATTTTAGTCAAAAAAATGGCCATATCACAAAATGTCTTGAGTACGGTCAATAAGACTGTTTTTTTTTTGAATATAATCTACGCACCATTTTACATTTAAAATAAAGGCAACTCGAACCTTCCTGCCCAACCAAAATTTGATTATAAAACCACTTATCTCCTAGGGTATATCATAAGCAGCATGACGCAGGGTGTAATGAACATTTACTTCGCAACACTTATAAGTTTGTGCCAGGAGAAATTCATCCAGGTTAACCTTTAGACCGACGTTCTGAAATCGTGGTCTTAAAGTTTAAGTTACAGGAAGTTATACAGTAAGTTTAAGTCAAAAATCAACGCCGATTGACCTGCGGCTTTAGGCGGTTGACTAGTATTTCATTGGTAGAGAACTCACTGGGAAACGATTGTAAACGTGTACACTGCTGTGACATTGTGTATGTTCAGTAGTATTGTGATGTAACACCATTGCTAGGGAATAATTTCGCGACGTACCGTATGACCGGGGTCGGGGGGGTGGGGGGGACACAATGAAATGGATATGGGTGACAAGGCTGGCGCTTCCAAATCCAGGGGCATCGTGACAGAGGACTGAACAATAGGGTTATTGGGGGAGACAGCCAAAATGCCCAAAATAGGTTTTTCCGGGTGACAAATTTTATGCCAAGTTTCCAGAAAATGATGGTTTTTAGGAAAATTTGCAAAAATTTCACCAAAAGAGGGGCCTTGGGTGTGAAAATTTTCAAAATGTTCCCAAAAAATAAGGGCTTTAGGTGCAGTGGTAAAACCTTTCCAAAAATATGGGGTGGGTGGTGCATTTTTATAAATATATGGGGTCTTTTGGCGTGACAGCGGGCTGAAAATGGGGGGGTCTTAACAACATTACATACGCGGGGGGGGGGGGTGTTTTTTACCCCCCACCCTCAAAGAAGGGAGTGCCTCCTCGTTTATTAGTTATTACCAGCATAGGGTGCATCTGATGCCCCTCAGGTCAATCAATTTTCTTGTCTGAATAAGGGTGCAACCTTGTCAAAATAATATAACTACCCCCAATTAAAATTGATTCGGATTGTGTCGGCAACGGGGGGCCTCCATGAAGTAAGTTGTACAAGAAATCAATAGGATTTTGTTGTTTTGTGACAAAAACCAAAAAATGTGATGATTGTCATAGAGGATTTAGTAGCTAACTCTGTAAGGAAAGGATTCAAATCCGCCTTTCCGTTGGTGAATTTTTTGTGTTGTTTTTGTATTAGTAAAGTTGACGCATGAGTCAATCCCAGAAATTGGGGGGGTTAATTGGGGGGTGAAAAAGTTTCCTAATAATCGTATATTATGCGCGCTATAATGTGGATAGTGAGATGTACTATTTGTGTCGGTGTCACTTGGTCAATTATGAAAACACGGTCTCATCTATGAGGGGGACATGAACGTTTTACTCTGCGGACATTGCAAATATGCATGGCTATTTTTCCGGAAGTGGAACCAAGTTTGAATGGGAAATGCAATGGAAGTATTGATTGCTGTCATAATAGTGCAGCGGAACCGTGTTTTGACTAAGAAGCGTCAGTTGCGGCGCGGTCAAGCATGGTGGACATGACACGTACAAGTACACACAGAATTACTGCATTCGGTCTGTGTGTATACTGCAACACGGTTCATTCAAACTAAGGTCAGTCGCCTAGGGGATTAATCGAGCGCTCTCAGAGTCTGATGGTTATTTACATATATATAAGTACTACACATGCGCGAATTGCCGTCGGTGACTAGAATATTTGATACAGCTTCAATAGAGTAGGTTGTTGGCATGCGTCGTGATGAACCATGCCAATCGCTCCGGCGGACACTGGAAGGTATATTTGGGCAATTCAGCATCTGATGCTTCGTCATGTGCGTTACGTTTAATTGCGAGGTTTCAATAGGTCCGAGCTGTGTCTGTAATGAGTTGGCTTAGAACTGTTTGTCTTATGGACAAGAAATTTGACGGGTAATGCGATGGTTTATCATCAGGTAGTTTAATTAGGTACTGGGTCCGTGTATATGGTTAATGGCTTATGAAGTGATTTGGCACCTGGCAGTACTGTGGTCTTTATCTATTAAGCTACATTGGAAAGATGGAAATCGCCACCCTGGTATTACACGGTTATAATTGATTTTTTTGTTAATTTTCGCCTGTGAAATACATGTTAGCATTTAACAATTCAATCTGGAGACTCGAGATAGGGATGGAACATAAGGTCGCAGTGGCCCATGACCGGTAGTATGAAAGCAGTAACAACCAAATATGGCGATGTTAGGGAGACACTCTGGGTATGAATGATGGGCTAATACATTTTCCTGGATCGGAGTAACAATATGGCTATTTCCTAAAAATGTTTGCGGTTTGTTTTATTAGATAACGGAGGAAAACGTATGTATTCGACAAGCAACTGGCCATTGCGTGGAGAGAAGAATACTTTATGGGAGGGTGGCATCAAAGCGATTGGATTTGTCAACAGTCCTCTTCTTCCCCAAAGCACAGCTGGTACAGTCCAAAATGGTCTCATGCACGTCAGCGATTGGTTCCCAACAATTATTGAAGGGGTGGCTGGAGGAACTGCTGAGGGACGGTTACCAATCGATGGAATAAACATGTGGCCAACCATTGTGTAAGTATTTTAAAAAACATGATACCAGTAAAAGGTAATCCAGTGGGTTTATAGCCGGAGTGATAATGGATTATAAGCAGAAGCCTGCTCCGGTAAAAGAAAGAGCCACAACCATCCGACGAAAGAAAAAGTAAGAGTGAAGACAAAAACATTTACCCCATACCAAAGTCCACTTATTTCTCATTTAAAGAGACACTGGCAGATTTGAAAAATAGTGCGCCCTCAAGATTTTTAAAAATCGATATTTTTGCATGGTTTTAAGGCTTTTATATTCAAAAGCCCTCACCCGAAATGATTAAGACCAAATCAGCTTCCTTATGGGTAAACAGAACGATTTTATAATTTAGCGTCGCCGGCGACGTTAAATTCAGCAGACGACGAAAATGGCGTTTAACACAAGAACACGCACGCCGTATGCATGTTTCTCACGCTATGCACACTGTTTGATCGGTCTATAACCTGTGTGGTTTTAATATCAGTGAGTACGAGTCAAAAATATTCATGTAATATACACATTTGTTGATTAAAGTTATGGAAAACTTAAAAGTTGGCCTACCAATTACCTGGATGTCTTTATCCTCATATCAATGTCCCTATCTGTTTTTGGGTATGTTATTTTTATGTGTAAATATATCTCTGTTCTTCCAATGGCCTAGACTATCATTTGAGAGCAAATTGAAGAAATTTCATATTTTGTGAAAATGTGCCAGTGCCGCTTTAAAGAGACAAGCAACGATTTGATAATCCAGAGCATCGAAAAATCATAAAAATCCATGCATTGGTATCTTTGTTAGTGGCATGGATGTGCTAATAATATACTTTGGCTGATGTTTGGCTCCAAATCTGAGTATTAAAAGTCCCAGGAAATGAGATGATAAACCTACTCCAAATTGTGGGACATTCCATTGCAATGAACGGGGCCAGAAAAAAGAATAGTGACATCATTTGTGAAACTATTGATTTTCAGTCAGTGTCATGAATAGATTCACATCAGTCACCTGGAATTTTCTATTATTCTCTGATAAATTAATGGTACCACAAATGATGTCACCACCAACCCAATATTAAATGCTTTCTGGTCCCTCCTTGTAGACTTGACACAAACCACATCAATTCTATTTGCATTTCCTAGGACCTTTAAAGATAAAACATTACACTTTATTTGATCTACTGGACTGTAAATTATACTTCATCCCCACTTCTTTAGATGTGGTGTGTTTTCAGAGCTCATCCAAATATTCTCTATTTCATCCTCGAGTCAAGTCATCTAATATTTTACAAAAATCTGACATAACAAATTTGGAAAAATAACTGACCGATTCTGGCTTTGACAGGGTGACCAGTGGGAGCAAGGCTTACGATCTCTCATCCTTAATAAATGCTGTTGATTATTATCGCTGTAAATAAAATCAATCTTTTGTTTGTTTTTATTTTTGTAAAGGACGCCCATTACCACGGTGGGAAATTTTACACAACATAGACCGTTTTAACAGAAATTCAGTGAGGTTTAGGAATAAATACCGAACGTCAATTTTACACGACAAGTGGCACTCGCCTGCACGGCTTCCTTTCAATCCGTTCACTGCAGCTGCTATCAGATTTGACAACTGGAAACTTATAACAGGATATCAGAGTAAGTCCAATTAAAAAAATCGTTTCTTCCATTGTGAGGTGCCCGATGTAACCAAAAAGTTAACAAACTGCTATTTTTGTGAATGTGTGTGTGACACTACCGAGTGTCCCAAAATAAATGCAATCCTTGCAGTTGGTACTATAATTTCAAACTTACTGAGAATTATTAAAATCTTATATAGATTCTAAATGCCAATATATTTTTGTATATCCTGTCCGATTTTTGTCTGATACGGTTCACCTCAAATTACCCCATTCCAAGTTTGCCTAAGATCATTAAGACAGGCTTACCACCTTCAAAAACTAAAATCTCCTGGTACTAATCCTGTCTGTTGTTGTTTGTTAGTTTTTTTTCAAAATAAATTACTAAAATACTTGCCGGTGTGTGTTTTAATTCCACGGTCTTTTATCGTCAGTAGGGCCTACAGTGTTTTCCTACACTCATATTTAGAGGAGTATCCTAGCAACTACTGGATATTGTAAATTGCACTGGAGGCATTAAATACCAATTAAACCATGAAAATAGTATCATCTTGCAGTTACTGTCCATTTTCCCTATTCACTGTGCACACAGTGCATTCAATAGGTCTATGACCTGTCATGCGTACTCTGCAGTGCTTATCGCATAGGACATGAGAAAGCGCACGTCGTTGCGAGAAAAGTGCTCAAGGGATTTTCTTCGAAGAAGCTCTAATTGTAGCATATATTATCATCCATAACATACGGTTGAATTTTTATGAGAGAAACATCAGAAAATCCGAAAATGGTTAATTTATAAACAGTGGTATTTTGGGAGGGTATAATGCTAACTCTATTGCAAAAATCGGCCAGTGATTGCTGGGCAGATTCAAGAGGGCGCCATGTACAAACGGTTAGACCTATACTCTTCGTAGAAGCTGAAAACCAAGATAATCTTATTCTCTACATGGTGATGTAATTTGGTTGACATTCGGTGCTGAAAAAGATCCGAAACGACCATTTCTAACAAGCTTCCAACATGTGTAAAAACAGGCCTACTCGCCAATGTTCATGCACACAGTGTGTGGGTAACTCGCTCATCCATAGCATGTCATTGATCAGTGATTGGATGGTCCCCTGTGAAGTGGGAATCATTTACATACGATCAAACTTATGAATGGATTCATGTCACAATGATTTGGTTGGGTGGGCAAAAGGTCGATGCCCGTTTACAGTGGACAATAACTGCACTATGTAATGGGTGTTGACGACTTTCTACACGGTTCCCAAAAAATAAGTTCCCCCTAAAATCCAAGGACATTTCGTTGCATAACTTCATTTAGAACTGCAATGATTTGGAAAATTTTTCCAAGTTATAAGGAGAGGAAACATTTGGCTATGCCGTTGCTTTTCAAAAAACGCCTTTGGCATCAACACATACTCCTTTTTTTCCAAAAATGATGTTGTCAGAAAAAGTGGCACTTATAAACAGTATTCAAAGGTCTGAAGTCAAGAAATTATCAGTTTACTAACAACGATTTCATTTCCATATTCTGGCTGGTTGTCTGAAGTAGTAAATAAGCTTAAAACATTGACGCATAGGTAAACAAATAAACAAGCCAAATATGCAGTAAAACAAACAAACCACGAGAGATTAAGCTTTACATTCATCGTAATCTCTAAAGTCAATTTTTCTTTGCAATACTGCTTCTTTTTTATGAAAGAAAGGTAATTTTTGAAATGCCTGTTTCAAATCAAAATAAGCTTAATTGTCATCCAGGGTGAGACTCAATTAATATTCAATGCTTCCTCCATCTGCACTGATGACATCATTATGCTGTTTACCAATTTGCTGATGAATGTGGTTCCATGCTCGCTGGCTGAGCCAGTGTAGCGTTCTCTTTTATGTGTCGATCTGCTTTACATTTCGACTGGTGTTGCTTATACAAATTTCTTCTCATCATTTGTTTGTTTCTCTGCATATTTGTCTTGCTTGATTATTGCTTTGCCTATGCATTCATGTTTAGTTTTAAGCTTATTTACTTCAGACCGAAATGAATATAAATAAAAGGAAATGAAATCGTTGTTGTAAATTGATAATTTCTTCACTTTTTTAGACATTTGAATACGGTAAAGTGCCACTTTTTCTGACAGCATCATTTTTGGAAATTGGAGTGTGTGTGTTGATTCACAAAGTGTTTTTTGAAAAGCAACGACTTTTGTGGCAGAGGCAAATAGCCCCGGAGGCTAGCACACATCGTAACACATCTAAGTACATTTCTTGGGCCTTACACACCATGGACTTTAGCGATAAAGATGGGCAGTTACTGACCTCTCGTCGGCAAACTTGTGTGGGCAGATCAGCTGATATAGGTGTGCAGTTTCATTGAAAAACGGCCTCGAGGTGAGACATTATGGCTACAAATCTAGAGCAGGCTCCGGTCAAAATTGCTATGTCTCGCTAGCTTTCAGCGATGGTTCAACTTCACTGCGCTAAAACAATGGAACCGCTGAAGTGAATCTGGGCTAGAGGTAGCCCAAAGTCCGGTTTAAGTGTTAGAATGCACCAATTGATTTTGTAACCCAGCCGTTTGAACATGCTGTTGTTACAGTTAAAAAACTTGGTATTAGACTTATTTGTGTCGGCCCCAACCTTCGGATACAAATTGTCTGAAAATATCGGAGTTCCTTGAAGAATGTGATGCATTCATCAATGAAGTTATCATGTCCCCAATGAAGACGTTGGTTTTAGGCGACTTTAACATCCATGTCGCTATGGGATTCTACTCGTTTCGTGGAGTCTCTGACTGTCACTGGTTTCCAGCAACACATTCATCAACCTACTCATAAAAAGTCACACATAGGGCCTCGTCATATCTCGGCCTGAAGAAAATCTTGTGACTCTGTGTCAGTTGTTGCCCAGTCTCAGATCATTAATTTATCAACTCTTATCATAAACTGTGAAAACCCCAAACCTATGAAAATTTTGAATACAGTCAGAAATGTAAAAGGCATTGATAGTGTATCTTTTGCAAATGATCTTTTTGAAAGCCTTGGCGGTCTGGACTGTCGATATGGTTCTGTTGAACGAATGTTTTGGTCGTTTGAATCTCCATTCGTAAAGTGTTGGACCCCCCTGAACCGTTTTGGGCAGCGCACCTCGTATGTTGTTAGGCCCACAACCGCCATGGTTTGATGACGATCATCCGGGGAGCTAGAATATGTGTAGAAAATATGAGAAAATGGGTGAAACGAAGAAATGATATGATTAAATGCATATATTGTAACAGATGAGATGACCACAGTAAAAACGAATACAACATGCTCAGGACAATTAGCTAGTGCAAGGTCTTGATCGAGCGAGGCTTTAAAAGCAATAATACATGGTTGTTGCCTATAATATGAACAAACTTTTGAACAATATTAACAAAACAGTTGCCTGATTTTTTTTTTTAATTTGAATGACATGTGTAATTCCTTTCGCTAAATTTTTTACTGATAATGTAGCTAAAAGCCAGACAGACCTGGATAAATGTACCTCCCGTGTTGTTTCTTCTATTTTCAAACCACTGAGTATTGTCAAAATGTTTTACCTCAAGTTATCGTTTTCCATCGTTTTAAATAAGTCCACTCAGCAATTGGTGATGTGTTAATGCCATCCTAATTATGGATTTGGATAGTATTCCATTCTGGTTATTTCAGGATAACATTGATATTCTCTGTAATTCATTACATCAATCATAAATGTATTGTAGGACTGGTGTTTCTCAGCAAGCTCTGTGAGGCCATTGTTGCCTTAATACAACCATATAATTTGTAGCTAACTTTTAAGTTTGCCGTAACTTTTATTCAACAAATGTGTCCATTTACTGTATATCATAGACTCGTACTCATTGATATTATTAAAACCACAAAGGTCAACATACCGGTCAAACAAGATGCATCCCATAAGAAACACTTCTGGCGTGTTGTTTGCTTGTGGTTACAGAGAACGAGGCGGCAGCGTGTCGCAGTGATAGAAATAAAGGGAGAGAAGAGAAAGTCCTATTTCCGCTTCGTCTGCTGAGTATGTCGCCGGCCGATAAAAAACATTATTCTAAAATCATTCTGTTTACCCATAATCGCACTGATTTTTACTTCATAATTTCAGGTGAGGACTATGTCTGCAAGCTTTATAAAACCATGCAAAAATGTCAATTTTGAAAAATATAGAGGGCGCGCCACTATTTTTCAAACAAATGTGCCAGTTTTCTCTTGAATAAAAATTTAAAATTGGTTTGCTGTTAAAAAGTATAAAGTACCTCATAATGTTCAAATGTATGAAATTATTGTTTCTATATCTATCTTATTTATAAAACAAAAAATAACAACTGACTTTATAGTACCACCAGCTTTTGATTTAGTGATCACGGTTAAGTGGATTTTCGTCTTAGCCCTCAGTAGTGGCCTTACAAGCGGAAATACTGTATAGAATCTGAATCTTCGTGAAAGTTGCAAATTGTTTACCTTTATCAGTATAATTTTAAATTACCAAACAAATGAAATAACGAGATGAGTTTGATTTTAAAAATTTTTACTTTTACTTTTAAAAATTCACGCATGTTTTTTTTTAAAACAGTTAAATTTGATCATACCACAAAATACCGGGTATCGTCGGGCGTTATAATATTGATGCTCATTATTGATGTAGGAGTACATATTGGTTTTCACGTAGTATATAATTCTCCAGCCTAACTCCAGAGTAAGCTAGCGTTAATTGCCGGTGTTTTTCGCTAAACAGCCTGTGCCCTGAGCGTGGTATCCAACATCCCATTATAAAACCCAAATCATCGCAACTACAAATATAACGTTGGGTTTTTCCGAGAGACTGTTTGTTCTTTGGTTTGTTTTGTTTTACTTTCGTAGGGTCTGTCGAATGGTTCGAGTGACTTTGTGGCGGTTTTTACCGGTCGATCTAGATTATTTGGCAGTGTGACGAAGTTGTCCAACAGTCCGTCACTGGTTGCTGGGCTTCTGATTTTTTCTTCTCTTTCTTTGTGAGACCTTAATTATCCTGGGTTTGGCATTGGGAAATCATCAAGAAGGCACAGTATAGCACACACAACTACGAGTACAAGAAGTTTCTTTGCCAGCCCAGTGCAGTAACAAACCTTCCCCATCGCTAAAATCAGTCACAGACAGTTGACTGTCTGTCTGACGAGCCGCGGAATTCAGCTTGGAAAATTTTCCAAAATCAGTTAATGTCGATACTCTGCAGGAAATATTGGAGTATCACAAACCTGAACGATGAGAATCAATACGAATTGCTGATATGATATACTTGAAAAGGAAAGCCTGTGGAGGTATTGTTATCATCAATTGCGGTTAATACAATGTTTTTAGTATTAAGGTTTTGCACTACTAGACATTTTCGAGTAGGATCCATTGGGAATGAGAAGTCGGATCCGAGTATGCACGTGTTCAAGCACGTACGCTTAGCTTACTGTTGAGGAATTTCGCAAGTATATTTGGACAGTGTGACTTTTAAAGCACATGCGTTTAAAGACGCTCCATTGATTTACCCGACAAAAAGTCAAAATATTTAAAATTTGAAGAAATAGCTTAAAGGTGGTTGTTCCTATTAATGTGTATTGTGTTTTCTCTACTTGTATGAGGCTGGCACTTGCACATCCACCCCATTCAAGTACCGTGGGAAACCAACTTTGCGGTTTTGATGGTAGACGCAATAATGCATGTTGCAAGGCTCTATTCAATACTGTTCTAATAAAGTGGTTAACCCTAAAACGGCGGTTTTTGTTTCTATCTTGGGAATGGAAATGGATTCGAGGGCTCAATTTCAGGACGACAATGAGAAATACGGCTTTCCTCTGATATCAAATTTCGTACTACTTCCGGGTAAATCGGGGGGGGGGTCGCCAAGACGATCTAAACACGCACCCTTTCCAAAAGTGAAGAATATGTCTATTAGTTTTTGCAACTAAAATGGACCAGAAAAATGAAGAACACAATGCTGCACAAGATCGAATCTCCATTTAATTCATGTTTTGCCATTAAAGGTGAGTTACCTGATCATAATCAAATGTTCATATAATGTTTTAAAAAAAAAAACAAAAAACAGAAAAAAATCCTTCATAGTTATTAAGCATATCACCAAAACAATCTGATTCAAATTTGAGTTAAAATGGCCCACCATTCGATAGTAGAAGCAAAAATGTGTACTAAATTGGCCCATAGTAGGCAGTGTGTGTTATAATGTGGAATAACACACTGTGAGACCTTTTTTGGGGGCTATTCTTCGGATGGTCACAAACCGTGATCATACTTTTAATTTGCCTCCCACAATAAAACAAATATCCTAGCGAAGGTAAAACATTATTTTGGTTAGTTTTGTCCAAACCTACCAAATATAATGTTTCCACTTTTGCTCAGATTAGGTTGTTTTTTTCATTGGGAGCAAATAAAGTTCGTTCATGTGTGTGACATCCCGAAGAATGGCCCCTTGGCCCTTTTGTTCATAAAATCAAAAGGAACACTTCCTGGGCCTAAAATTTCATTCACTGGTGAATGGAGAAAAATATGAACTCTTCTAGCTCAAAATCTCATTTTGATGGGGTAAAGTGGGTGGAACGAGGTTTTCATCGGACACCCACCTTTAAGTGTCGAGCTTTACGCAATAAAGTGCATTGTCGCTGCTAAGGGTGCGATTCATCAGGTTCACAAGTTTCCGTGGTCGTTAATTGTAAACGCAAGATAATGAATAAGCAAAACATTTGTTCTTGTGGTGCACTTATTTTCGATATATTGCATTTAATCATTGGCCCATATCATTTCATGATACATTTATTATTTGAATTGACAGATAGTATATCTGTCTGGATGGGTACCACCTCTCGAAACGCTAAAAGGACCGACACCAATGACATTGTTTGATGATAAAGGTATTTATGTTAGGTTATATGACGTTGTTCGTGATCCAGAAGAGAAGAACAACGTAGCTATTGCTAATCAACACATTGTGTATAAATTGTTACATCGTCTAAATTATCATAACAAGAAAGTAGTGTTTCCTGAACATCATTTGGACGATCCGGCTGGTAAACCTGTTAGCAAGCATCCAGGAGATCCGTTGGTATGGGAACCATGGTTACCGTAGTATTTCTGAAGTGTGATCACATAAGTTAAAGCAACAATAGCCTGAATAACAGCATATATTTTAAAGAGCGCCCCAATTTTCAAAACTTTTCATATTATATATTATCCATATCTAAATCTATTTATAGTCCTATTAAATATCATGTTTCTATTTTATATTTGTTACAATATTTATATTTATTGCACATGTGCAATGAGGTGGACATAAACCTGAAACCTTATAATTATCGAAGGTCTCCGATATTAATTATTCCTATTACAAATTCCTTCTTTTGCGACACATAGAGAATTGCGAGATCTACCATTCAGGTATATTTTACTAGCAATTACCAATGCAACTATGCAAAAATCTCAAATGTTTGGAAAATTGGGACGCTGTGCAAAAAACATGCTGTTATTGCTTTAAAGGTGGGTGGTCCGACTTTTCATATTTTCTACCTCTATGAATACACCATACAAAAATACTGTGCAATTTACAGTAAAATAATGTAAAAATGCAAGAGTAAATGAGAGTATTTGACTGTAATTTGGAAATACAACAAAATTTGTTGTCCAATTTTCCAGGCCTATTATGACCAAAATTAAAATTGGAACTCTTATTCGAATTTTCAAGAATAGCAAATTTTTATACACTAATATGAATTTTAAATTATATGATTATATACTAAAATTTACAAAATTACTGTAATTTTACAGGAAATTCCTGGCAGCAATTTTGCAAACTAAATCGCGTAAAATACAGCTTTTACAGGTTTCCATCTGCAGATTTTATAGTTTGATGTAATATATTTTACAAAAACTGTAAATTCTAGAGACTTAAGGCGTTTAAGTGCCATTAATTGTTCTTAAAGAAACCTTTTTGGAATCCAGTACAAGTAGCTTGGAACCATTCATTCTATTATTTATTATAACAATTTTTATGTTCCTCGAAAACGAAAAGAGTTCTTAGACGCTAAAAGGTTTCCCTCAGCTTGGAGATCCATTGAGGTCTTTTTGCACCTGGTTACTTAGCACTGTTAAAATTATTTTATAATATTTCAACTTTTGCCATTTAATTAGAGAATAAAGATAGGATTTGTTGTTTTAGCCTATCTAATATCGTGTCATATTGGATGGGGAGTCCAATATTTTGAGTAGTGGATGCCGGCGCAAGCCGGGATCCACTACGATAAAAATTTGGACTGCCCATCCAATATGACACGATATTAGATAGGCAAAACAACACATCCTATCTTTTATTCATTCCTATTTAGTTTGGTTGTTTTAATCACCGGAATAGTTTATTTCAATTAATATTAGTTTTAAAAAAAATATTCCCCTGTAAAAAATGAACCAACCCGTACTACCTGCGTGCATTGCGTAACCTTATACACGCGCGCGGAAAAAACACTGCGCGGGGACGCACTATCTAATATCCTCTCATATAAGATAGGCAACAACCAATGTGATAGATATTGCGTGTTTGATACTAACCCCGCCCACTGAATAAGATTACTGATTAGTTTATGAAAAATGTAACCGATTTTTACATGTCATTTTAAGGTGCTCGTTGTAAAGATATCTTTTCCAAAGGTGGATAGCAAATACATGTATTAAAGATAGGAGAAATTTTATTCAATTGGTTGGTGTTTTATAATATTAAAATTGAATTAATGCCAGGATCACTTGTTATCGTACAATCTCAGTTTGTGTTGTGATTAAACTTGTCTTCTAAAAAGATGGTGAAAATACGTATACGAGCAGTCCTGAAATCACAGAAGGGTACAGGGGTGGATTCAGGAGTAGTTATTAAGGGGGGGGGGGTGGCGCCATGTCCATTCGCTTTGTTAAATTTTCGGGCTCTTACTGTTATAGACATGTTAAAAAATCTGTATGTGATGATTTTATGTCTTATTTAAACAAATCACTGATAGTGCTTTTGTTAAAGTTACCTTACCAGCACCATATAATATACCTTATGGAAAATGTAAGTGCCTGGAACCTTTAGGCTTGTCTGGGATTACAGGTTTCTGTCTCAATGTAAGAATTAGAGGCGCCTGAGCCTCGGATAATCACGAATCAAAGTGATGGCCCTATCTGGGGTACAGGAAACAGATCCCTAGTATGGCGGTGAAGGTGAAACCCCACACGGACATCAGGCGATGGGGGAGGTTGTCTCAGGACTTTTTCCACAATGGAGACAGCATCTTCCACCTCTCTTTTGTCTTGTAAAACAGTGTGGGTGCCAACTGGTGCTGTGACTACTCCGTCTCTCTTTCCGTTATCTCCTTTATTGAGTAAGTAGGTCCATAGGTATTTAGGTAAACCCAACTATGGTAAAATATTACCTGCTGCCTTGTAGGTTGGTTCGTGTGTGCGAAAAAGGCTAAGGGACCACCCCTGACAGAAAAGGCACCTGCTGCCTTGCAGAGCGTCACCGTGAAAGACAAAGGCTTAGGGACCTTCCCCAAACAGAAAAGGGTGCTGGAGACCTGGCGAATCCCAGCTACTATTTAGCTAATTGACAAGACGAATTGTTTACAACGTAGCACCAGGGTTAAAGCCCCTGATATGAAGTCTGTGCCTCCTGAGTCAACACTGGTCTATACCAATACGCATGATGGGTTGGTCCTAAAGCCTACTGGACGGTCCAACCCTGATATTGACAAAAGATGCATGGACAACTTTGTTAGACGCAAAAATGCTTTCATCATCAGCACATTTAATGTCCAGACACTATCAACAACAGCCAAGAAATGAGAACTCGTATATGAAGCACAACTGTATGACATCAATGTCATCTGCATACAAGAACACCGCATTGTGCGCAGTGAACCTCTACTATAGGAGAATATCCATGGCTATGCACTTATTACAGCCTCTGCCTGGAAGAACAAGAGAAATGCAGCTACAGGAGGTGTGGGGTTTCTTTTATCACCAAAGGCTCTCAAGTCATGTGCCAACCTTGTCAACCTTAATGAGCGCATCTTGAAGCTTACACTGACGGGTAATCCTGAAACAACAGTCATTTGCTGTTACAGCCCCCATAACGACTATCCAGAAGAAACTGTCTCTCACTTTTACCGTGAACTTTCCACTGCCACCAGTACAGTTCCAGCCCATAATCTTCTGTACATCCCTGGGGATTACAATGCTAAGCTTGGGCCTGATGACGCGTTGTTCACTTGCAACAACGAGTCCAAGAGAAATGGAATGTACCTGAAGGACTTCATGGAACAATTTAACCTTGTTGCCACTAACACAAGATGCCAAAATCAAGCAGGTAGACTGTGGACATACCGCCGCCCAAATGGAGAACTTGTCCAACTGGACTATATTCTGGTCAGAAAGAAGTGGATTAACAGCATTAAGAACTCAAGAGCCTACAACACTTTTGATGCTGTTAAGTCTGATCACAGAACTGTCTCTTGCAGGAGCCAGATAAGTTTCGTCAGAGTAAACCCCCTCCCAGAGATCCCATAAAAAAAATGACTGGAGGAAGGTAGTGGGGGATCCAAAGCTGTGTGAGCAGGAATACTTTAGCAGTACATAACAGGTTCAACACTCTTGTTGATGAGCTTGAAGAGAAGAACTCCAGCACAGTATATGATGTCCTCACTTCAGCCAACAAAGAAATGGTATTGGATATGCTACCTAGAAGAAAGAAGAAGACTACTGCCTTTGCATCAAACGACAAAGCTAAGTCAGCAAAGCCAGATAAAAACTGAAGTCTGCAGCCAAGAAGCACCAAGCAGAACCTTGATGCTGCTAAGGATGCACTTGATGATGCTTATACTGTGGTGCTTGAGGAGCATGTTAAGTCCAAGGCTGAAGCACTTGATACCATACATCTTGAAAACAAGCATGCTGCTGCCTGGGAGGCCCTGAGGGAGCTGACTGATAAGAAAGCTACCCCACCTATAAGAATCAAAGGTGTAACAACTGAAGAGCGCCTCGATACATGGTTTCAGCACTTTAGTTCTCTACTTGGCAAGCCAGATCAGAATAACACTAACCTTGATGAACCGTTCTTCAATCACAAGATAGCAGACACCTTCCCATCCAGACTGAACAACACCAAAAGGACCTGGTCCAGACAACATTCCTGCAGTAATCTGGAAGAATCCACTCCACTAACAGCTGATCTGATATGTGGTGCACAAGATCTACTAACAGCACTTGAGAATGCTGCAGACAAAGTCGGCCTACATCTTAATGCCAAGAAGACAGAATATATGACCGTCAATGAGGCAGATGATCATGAACCTATCTGCACTACAGATGGTAGCCAACTCAAAGAGGTCAAGGACTTAAAGTATCTAGGATCCTATGTTGCCGACGGCATGAAAGACTTCCTGTCACGAAAAGGACAGGCTTGGAATGCCTGCAATAAACTACACTACTTATGGCAATCTGGTATCTCCAATTCAACCAAGCTGAAATTCTTTAGAGCCTGTGTAGAGCGTATCCTGTTATATTGATCTGAGACCTGGACCATGAAGAAAGAGCTACAGGATAGACTAGATGGCACCTACACCAAGCTTCCTATGCGAGTTCAAAACATATCCTGGCGTGAGCACAAGACCAAAGCACAGATATATGGAGATATCCCTCCAATTTCATATTCTGTTGCCCAACGCCGTGCACGATTTGCTGGTCACTGTCATCATGCGATTGATCAAGTAGTCTCAGACGTCACATGTTTGAAGTTACCGTGCCAAAACAGGGTCGTCGCCCCTTTAATTACAATTGATGTGATTGCTCGAGCCATCCAGCAGGATCCATCTGACATCCCCAACTTTATGTCAAACAGGGACATTTGGCGCTACATGGTGAACAGCATCTCGGCTGCGGCCGTCATTAGATAGATATAGAGCCTTTAAAGATCGTCTTGTTGGAATGAAATGTTAATGTATAAATTGATTTTACAGTCAATGGCAGAGGTGAATCCTAAAAACGTCTAAGATCCTACGTGTAACTTTACACGTTTAAGATTCTACCTTATACGTATAAGATGCAGCCTTACACATATAAGAGGCCCTATGTCACTGGGGAAATAGCGTAAAGTAAGGCAAACTCTTCGAATATCGTGCAAAATCGCCCAAAATTACCGAATACCGATCTCGCAACTTTGTTCAATCTTGAGCAATTTACGGTTATTTTTGCGGATTCGCTAATTGTTTTTGCACTTTCCCCAGTGACCTGGGGCATTCTAAGATGTATCTTATGCGTGTAAGCATGGTCATAGGGCATTTCTACACAAATTGACCTCTAGATGACCTTTGACCTTTTGGGCCACTCTGAAACCCTTCTACTTCTTGCGTATGAGGCAGCAACTGTTGATTGGTTGGGGTTTACCACCGGTGGACGAAAGGTAGGGCACTCATTTATCTGCAGTATGTGATGGATAGCCACATTGCAAGCCTGAGGCTGGAGATGGTTGCAGTCTCCATCGATGCATATTGCTGTTGAAACGACCGACTCCTGTGCGAATCCTTTTCAAGGTGACCCATTCCTTACGTGGAAAATTGCTACCAGGTGGGAGTTCTGTCATAAGTGTGATAGTGAATTGGAGCTAATTGGTATGGTCTTGGTGTATCTAGCCAGGCAGTGTTCCATGACATGTCTGTAAGATGTTGAATGGGGAGCTGGGGAGTTTAGCAGCGTGTCGACAGAAAGGTCGACGAGAGCGCAATCTCTGTCTGCCGAGCTGGCGTGATTCTTTGACAGTATTATGCAGCCTGTGCTTTCATGCAAAATATTAGCCCCATATGTCAAAGCATAACAAAATGCATAGCCGGACAGACAGACAGATCTCATTTTTAGTAGTATAGATAGTATATAGGGTGAGCAAATATCGCAATCCATGACAATTCCAATATATTGTCGTGGGTTGAATTTGTAGATCACCCTACACTGTAAACAAAAAACAACCATAATTACGGATCCCGTGGTAGTAACCAGTTTTATTGCGAGAAGAAAAGTACAGGAAACCGTGCATTTACGGGAAAATGTCAGAACATGTATATATTTACTGACAATCAACCGTCCTTTTACGTCTTTACTGTAAATTCACGGGCAATGGGTCGTTATTTTTTCGGGATTTACGGCATTTCACCGGAAAACTGAAAAATGCCCTGGGATTAAAACAAACAAAACGCAATTTCTGGGAGAAATGTCGTAAATCCCGTAAAACAAGACACTATACATTTTTTTCAAAACAACTACCATTACCTTTACAGTATTTTCTTTATTTACACATCTAGTGCAGAAGCGTAATCTTGAGTATGTCTTCTGAAAATTTCCATAACAAAATAACTTTATTTCCCCTTTCCTTTCTTCCTCGCCCTCTCCTTTCTCCCCTTCTCGTCCCCATTTTCCCTCTTTGATCTCCCCATTTAGTCTTGGGGGGGGGGGGGGGAGTTTTCACCCTACTCTCCCACTGGTTACACTACTTGGCTTTTCACATTCATAATTATAAAAACTGTTTTAACACCCCCCGTCTTTATCTCTTTTCATCTTCCGCGTGAAATCTTCATCATTCTTACCATGTATCGTATGTTATATTGATTAAAGGAACATGCTTCCGTAATATGTCCAAGGGGAAAGGTTAAATTTCAAATGCGTGATGTGGCTGAATGTGGGTGGAATCAATGATAAATAATGTATTAATGCAATTATATGTCCGATTTTCTTTAACTCTATTGTGTCTATGAATATTTCCGATGGTTGAAAGATCAGGGACGGGTCTCTTCGTTTCGTACAGTAAGCGCTCGTTTGCATTTAGAAAAAATTCAATTCGGTGCATGTATTCTAAGTGTAAAATCCAAAATTTTCGTGCCTCAATATAGTTTATTTCGGGCTCAAGCACAAAACCCAAATGTACCAAATGAAACTATACTTCTTGAAAATTAATACATGAAATAAATAGCATTGACCATCTTTTTAATCAGAATTTATTCATCGTAATCTAATTTCGATACGCGTGCCCAGTCCGGGGGGGGGGGGGGTTCTTAGTGGAAAAGGGGGGGTACGGGGATTTGCGGCGAGAAGGGTTGCATATTCAGCGATTTTGGCATATTGATGGGTCCCTTTTTCTTGCAAATTTGGTTATAGAAGGGTTTTTTTGCATTTCTGTTGCAAGTGATTTTCCAAATGATCAATCAAGGTATGAAGAACGCGATCAAACCACGAGTGTGAACAATAGTGCTGCCAGAATGGCCCAACATAAATTTTAACAGTTTTCTCTCCAGCTCCAAAGCAGGTATAAGGAGGGGTAGCAACCTTCATTTTGGGTATATTTTCAGTTTATGGTTCAAAACACCGGCCGCACCATTCCTACCCCAAAAACCAAAAGTGAGAACCCCCCGGTGCCATTTCACATGACCTTCGCCTGTTCACGTGGTACGTCTATTCTGTCTGTATCACATCAGGTTTTTAAAAAAAAACACCCGTTACGCCCTCCTTACAAGTACATAAAATAGGAACAATGTGCACAATCTGGAGCCATTTTAACCACATATTATTTTTTTACTATTGAATAAAATTGTATGCATGTTTCTGTCATAAGAAGAAACCGATACGGTCTGCGGCATGGACAAGATATTACATTTTTTGAGAGAAAAAAAGGAAATTGGCCCCTCAACGACACAAAGAGAAGACAACCATACAAACAGACAACACACACAAACACACAAACAATAAAAAAAACACTGATGCACACTAACCCTCGTCCCCCAAGGTTTTTTCTACTACATTCCGACCGGGGGGGGGGGGTGGAGGTGGTGGTTAGCACCCCCTGAATTTTTTTTCGTATTAAGGACAAACATCATTTTGTTTGGTATCATGTGCGGCTACATATGTCCCCTTTCTTCAAATGAAGTACAAGCATATCAGTTTTACAATATGACGTCATAGTGACGTCATCACCTGATAGCCTTTATTTATAAGCAAATCAATCGACAAAACAAGGTTTTTTGACCGGTTTTGTCCATTCATGCAAGCCAAATTTGATATTATTTGATACATTATTGGGTGCCAAAGTAAGCATCCGCATGTTATTACTGTAAAAAATTATAAAATTTATAAAAATACAAATATTTGTCAGTTCTTGCTATACAGTAGCATCATACGTTACATAAAGTACATTTTTTTGGTATTTTACCAGTAAAGTATAGGAAGGTGGCACACCCCCTAAACCTTCCGACTTTCGGGACACCCTGACCTCCGACCTCCCTGAAGGTGGTACCTTCGCTCCAATTTTTTTTCCGCTATTATTGACTGCAAAGGATGAACTTACAATACATAAAGCTTCGCTCAATATATTCGTTTGCGTCGGACGAAGGTTAACTCGTAGCATGGTCGATCAATTGCAATAACCTCATTTGCATACTGGGACTTCAATATAACCCTCTCTACCAAAAGATGGCTCGGATAAGGGACTTTGCGATGTTACGCATATCGGCGAACTAACTGATTTTCGCATATAGTGGGCCCATAAAAAAATCTAAAAGTGCACTTTTCTTTCAAAATGAATAAAATCTCTCTCAATTTCCTTCCCTGAATATTATTACCAACAATTTGGCTGTACATCATACTACAAATAATAGCGATGTTAATATTCATAAGCGTCCCATGCAGAGGTTCAAAGCAACTGCAATTTCGTTTATCTACTACGTGCAGCGCCACTGTTACTGGCCTATGCAGTTGATAAGATTTTAGGTGTTTCACCACCCCCGATTTGGATGCGCTATTTTTTTTCACAAATACCTATCCTTGTTAAACGAATAAATATTCATCAATGATCATGGTGTGTTATTGGAAAGAGGTCATTCTGACATTTCTTTAGACCACATGCTTGATTATGAATCTGTAGTTTGCCTATAAATTGTCATTGAAACTTTGGTTTTCTCTGGTTCGTCGACACTCCTGTATAAAAACCAACCAGAAAGTATGCTTGTGTTAGAAAAGCGCCAACTCATACCAATATTTCGCAAAAATCCCTCAAACAAACACAACAACAGAAAACAACAAACAAACAATAGAAAAACACAAAAAAACACCCAAACAACAAAAATAAACATGGCCTATTCTGTAGAAAAGACCGGGAAAAGATCACACTGACGTAATATAATTTACTTGAATAGATCTCGAATATCTGCAGTGATATTTATGTACCAAACTGGTCGTCCACATAACAGTAGTGGACTTAAATATTTTCTAACATTCAATACATTCAGCTACATTTGATCGTATATCAAATTACCTAAAAATAACATTTTTTCCCTCGCTCTCGATTTCTTGCCTCTAAATAAACATTTGCACTAACTCGATAACTTTAACCGATTTACTAACTTCGCCCTAGACCGTGTACACTCGAAACTTTCGCCATATGTTGCAAAAATGGATAATGAAATAGTCAACAGCAGCTCTGGAAAAACTATCTGATACATTTGACGAGGCCTAAAGGAGTGCTACATTACAATTTTTAAAACCATGGCTGCGGCTATTTTTAATTTGAAAAACTTTGAAAACACAAAATAAAATTAAACGGTACTGCTGCTCCAATATAAAATAGTCTAGCAGATTACATGGGCACCCCCTTAAAAAATAAATTCTGAATATTTAGAATCTTTACGACATCTCCTTACAGAATTTTGATGTTACCGAATCACAATAGTCCCCCATGGGGTCCGTTTGGCGGCCATCTGCATCTAAACTATCAATCATATAAAGTGGTTCGCTTTAGTTTTAAAGTATCTCAAATGATTCGTCTCATCATAAGGAATCATAAAATTTATACTTTGGCATATTTCTGATGTTTAGGTATAGAGATATGGATGAAGATGTGATAAAGGTCATTGAAGTTTTGATTGGTCAATGTACAGGGGGCCAAACTTTCAAAATGCATGGATCTTGACAAAATTGGTGTGTCAAGTTGTTCGTATGAGCATGCGCAATCCAGAAAAGTATAGTTTGCAATATCTAGGATGTCTAGTTTTGTATGGGAATTAAGGAATAATGGTCTCTTTCCTAAAAATATACCAAAACGGAAGATCCAAAATGATACTGAATAATTAGAAAAAAAATCGCATTTAATTCTTTGCACGACGTATATGCAAGATAAACGGCTCATTCGCGAATATAATAGTCGTCTGGAGGTCTATTTCGCTAACTAGTTTCTGACATGGTCAGAATCTGAAGTGAATAAGCCGAAAATACCATCTTACATAATAACAAGAAAATTTAATATTTTCTGTGGTTTCTCTATAGGGCCTATTAGGACAGCAGGTTTTTTTTTTTTTTTTTTTTCAGAAAAGTATAGTTTGCAATATCTAGGATGTCTAGTTTTGTATGGGAATTAAGGAATAATGGTCTCTTTCCTAAAAATATACCAAAACGGAAGATCCTAAATCATGGAATCTGTACATTTTCAGATTGCTGGACTATCTCTTGCTGACTCGTACGTATGCGGACATCTGGTGTTTTTTTAAAAAGAAAATATTTAGGCTTTTGTTACTTTTAACGTTAAAATGATAATAAACGATATGTATCCAAAATGGTACTGAATAATTAGAAAAAAAATCGCATTTAATTCTTTGCACGACGTATATGCAAGATAAACGGCTCATTCGCGAATATAATAGTCGTCTGGAGGTCTGTTTCGCTAACTAGTTTCTGACATGGTCAGAATCTGAAGTGAATAAGCCGAAAATACCATCTTACATAATAACAAGAAAATTTAATATTTTCTGTGGTTTCTCTATAGGGCCTATTAGGACAGCAGGTTTTTTTTTTTTTTTTTTTTGGGCCAAACTTTCAAAATGCATGGATCTTGACAAAATTGGTGTGTCAAGTTGTTCGTATGAGCATGCGCAATCCAGAAAAGTATAGTTTGCAATATCTAGGATGTCTAGTTTTGTATGGGAATTAAGGAATAATGGTCTCTTTCCTAAAAATATACCAAAACGGAAGATCCAAAATGATACTGAATAATTAGAAAAAAAATCGCATTTAATTCTTTGCACGACGTATATGCAAGATAAACGGCTCATTCGCGAATATAATAGTCGTCTGGAGGTCTATTTCGCTAACTAGTTTCTGACATGGTCAGAATCTGAAGTGAATAAGCCGAAAATACCATCTTACATAATAACAAGAAAATTTAATATTTTCTGTGGTTTCTCTATAGGGCCTATTAGGACAGCAGGCAAGTTCAAAACTTTGGTTTTCTTTAACTACTTGTTTGTACGATCAACCTTCAAAACGTTCTCTAAGTGCAAATTTGAGAAAATATCCTCGTGTTCATTTAACTACCACATCAAAAAAGACATAGATTATCGAGAAATATCAGGTGAAGAATAGACATCCATCTAGACTTCACAAGACCTTCTAACCATGAATTGTAAACCAAGAAGGCAGACTACAAATATATCAATTAATGAGACTCCAGTGCCATGAGTGCTTGGATGTAGAGTTTATGAGCATCAACAATTTTGATAGCACTCGTGGGTGACCGCATGTGCAAATCTTACGAGGATTGTGAAAAAAATAAACACGAGACCTTATGAAAGGTTTCAAACTTAGCGAAGGATGGTTCATATGTTTGATTCGAGTTCAAGAAAGCTTTAGCTCTGATCTGTTTCCTCTTGTTGCCACCACTGGCCGCGAGGCTGACCAGTGACTGGAATACGAAGCAACCTCTTTAAACGGGATATTCTTCAGTTGTAAAACAGGGTCACGACAAATCTTAAATACTATTTTCGAAGAGTTTATCTGTCCGTCCGTTCGTCACCACCCTAGCTCATGGTTTCATCATAGTGAACATTAAACCCGAGAACAGTTTTAGCCTACGAACGCGAAACCCGAGAACCCTCGAAGTTGTAGTCGTTAATTAGTATTTTAAGATTATTAAGGTTGGATGTATTTTGCAAATGTAATGTTTTGATTACCCTTTAAAGAATAAGGAGGATGATATGCTGGCGAAGGTGGGCAAGGAGGAGGAGGAGGAGGAGGGGAAAAGGAGAAGAAGGGAAGGAGTAGTAGAAGAAGAAGAGGAAGGAGAATAATAATCAACATTAAAGGCACTATCAATAATTTGCCAAATCAGAAAATCGAAAAATCATCAAAAATCAGATTTTTGCTTCGGCCTTATAACTTAAATGGTATGTTAGGATGGATTACTGTATTTTGCGAAACGAAACGAAACAGAACTCCCATTGAATTACACGCTTTATTCCGTTATTGTACGTTATGCATACATGACGGAATAAAGCGTGTAATCCAATGGGAGTTCTGTTTCGTTTCGCAAAATACAATAAGCCCTCCTAACATACCATTTAAGTTATAAGGCCGAAAGCAACCTAATAAAGACAAAATCGGATAGATTTTCATCATTGCTGTCCGTATGGACACTTTCTACATCACGTAATTGAATGGAGATTCATATCTGTTTTCTTTCTTTTTTGGTATTTTGCATTTGGGAAAAAAATAACTTAAGTGAATTCTGTAGACTTATCCTTTACTTTTAGATTACTCCTGCAAATTTCGAATATTTAGACTCCTTTGGGTAGATCACTGATAGTGCCTTTAAGATATATGTATACTCAAGCTATTTTGTCTACAGTAACGCAGCGCACTTTCACAAATTAGAATTCCAGAGAGCAACTTTTTAAAACCCCAAACGCTTTTAAATATGCCAATGAATGATGTAGGACTATTTCAGGAGCATAATCCTTCCTTTGGATAACGTGTATGCGGATAATCGAGATAGCACATGTATAATCGCAATAACATAGTTACCACCACTAACCATGCTAACATATTAAAGGTGCATTTCGTGATCTCAGCCACTTCCTTTTGTTTATGGTTCAATGGAAATCCTTGCTTGACACTTGACAAAATGCCTGGGTGATAAATTTCAGCTGATTCTGATGGTAAGTCATGTAAGAAGATTTCAACATTACGGTGCTCCATCTACCACTGTGTTATAATTTCTGGCCGTTTTTTTGACAGAATTAATACAGGAATACACTGAGTCAAATTAATTAGTAAAAAGTGTCTTATTTGGCTAATTAAATATTAGCCATGCACATTATTTTGTTATAATCCACAAAATAGTGCTAAAAGTGGTTTGAATTAAAAAGAATGTTTTTAAAAGATTTTCGGATTAAATTTCATAATTGCAAATTTTTCTACAACTTGAAAATTTGGACTTTTTAATTACAAAATTCGTCAAATGACTAATTAGCAAATCGCAAATGTGTACTAAAATTCATCATTTTTGTGCTTGACTAACTAATTCTAGTCATTTGACGAGTCTAAAGTCGTCTTTAATTAGTCAATTAATTTGTCATTTGACAAATTAAAATTATTAATTAAAAATATTTGAAAGTTGGTTTTTAAGTGTAGTATATTTTAAAGTGGTAAATTTAGAGGGTACTGAAAATATTTTGTAATCATGAAAACTACTTTAAAATATGGGAAGGTTATCTTCCAGCATAGCAAACATGTTTCCAGCATTGAAGTACATTTTATGAATGATAAAACAAGTGATTTGCATGACTAATTTTTAATTAGTCAAATAAGACATTTTTTTACTAATTAATATTCTCAGTGATACGAATTTCTAGATTAGGCCTGAGATGAATACGAATTTCTAGATTAGGCCTGAGATGAATAAACCTAACAGAGATTCTACGATTCCCTCAACTGATCGTGAAGCAGTAATCGTTATTCAATACATTTCAATGTATAACCACAAGATTTGAGTTTGGTGGGCTATTTTTAATGCTCACACGCACCACTGCGTGTTATTTGTCAAAAGCCTTGAACACAGTTTAGTACTCAATGACTGTTACATGTAAGCCATGGAATAACTTAAAATGACTCCAATTGTGTACACTCATTTGTCAACTATAGGTAGAATTTGCTCAAACTTTAATGTATTAATGACATTCTTGGATATCTTCAGAATATACTGAGTTAATTAAAATGTATAACAACGGTACCCAAGAAGTATGCCGTCAGTCGATTCAACGACCCCACAATTGCAGCAGAATTATGTGCAAAGATAGGTGGTGCCTTTGGACCACTCCTCCAATTAGAAGACACTGATGTTGAAGGGCTATGGACCAACTTCAAGGAAACTACCAATAAAATAACAGAGGAAACAGTGGGTGTGAAAAGGGCCCGGCAAATTAAGGGGCTTCCTGAAGAAGTAAGAAAGCATGTCATCAAAGAAGGACAGCAAGGATCCAAATGATGAACAACCCAACTGCACATAATAAGTCCAACTACTCCAAACTGAACAAGGAGGTCAAATATCAAGTAAAGAGCTGGAAGAGAGCTGCTCGAAAAGGGAAAAGTTAAAGACGAGTGAAATGCCCATTCTATACCATAAACAGCCATGAACTCTTCGAGTGCATCCGTAGACTAGTGAGTGAAAGAGCTCAACTGTAAACTGCCAGTAGCTGCCAAAGACAAACGTGGCTCCCTCAAAACTGCTCCAGATAAAGTATGAATGCTGGGAAGAACACATTCAGCAAACTCTCAACCACTTGACTTCCCCCGAGATTAATAATACTTCACTCCATCCCCGAACCCTGGCAATTCTAACTCAAGCAGGCATGCCTTTTTCAATAGAGGAAGTAATAAGAGGCCATTAAGAACCTGAAAAATAACAGCATGTGGATTGGTGTTCGACGGGATCCTTCTATCTCATGCCTCTTCAATCTCATTCTTAGAATTGTAAATGAGAGTATTTCAAAACCTAGGCTAATAACGATCCAATGGGAGAGGATGAAAACAACAACATTCGTTCTGCCGATGAACAGCAACCCTGCTGGAAATGGTCTTTCAAAATGGTTACAGCTATCCACAGAAGAACTGGAAAAGCTCTGCGGCCAAATGGGAATTAAGAGGGTCAGGGGGCGGGGGGGTAAACGCCCGATCAGTAAAATGCAGGACACTGTGATGTCGCCTGACCCAAGAGACAAAGTGTTGCGGGAGCTTAACCAGACACCATTGACAAGTAAATGATTTTGTCTTTTCTTGGAAATAATGTGCCTTCGGTTAAGTAGGACATTCAAGAGGCGTACAAGACTGGCCATGGGCATTCTGTAAGACTCAGGAATACCATCGGATCAATCACATGACATCACAATCCGCTCAAAGTCAAGAATATACCAGTCTCTTATACTCCCCATTGCATTGGTGCCACCTATGGAGCAGAGTCCTGGGTATTGCTCAAGGCAGACTGCCAAAAGCTAAAAGTTTTGAGATGAGATGTCTCCGGTCCATCCTAGGAGTGAACCTTTTGGACAAAATTAGAAATGATGAAATTAGACAGCGTCTGAACATCACATGCACCATCACGGATGCAGTCACCAGAAGACGGCTGAAGTGGTTTGGACATGTCGTCAGGATGCCGGAACACAGATTACCATACCAAGCCTATATGCACGACTTCAACAAGCGAGGAAGCCAGGTCGCC
The DNA here is from genome assembly GCA_023653785.1 of Ophioderma brevispina. Lineage (NCBI taxonomy): Eukaryota > Metazoa > Echinodermata > Ophiuroidea > Amphilepidida > Ophiodermatidae > Ophioderma > Ophioderma brevispina. The sequence goes on from JAMKCH010041926.1 coordinate 74,733, forward strand.
CACCAGCAAGATGGAGGACCAGATCCCCAAGGACACAAGGATATGTTATTTATTAATTTATTCATCTCATATTAGGTACACATGCAATACATTAGGCCAATGGTTCAGATGATATAAAATCAACCTTCTTAGGGCAAACCGGAGCTACGAAGCTATTGTTCACGAACTGCCTATTATGGTTGCACGTGCGCTACGAATTGTAGACTGCATGTTGCTGCATTGACTCTATTTTGGAGCCAACTCGGTATTTACTATGGAAGGGGCTATGGACCCGACTGTCGGGTCAATAAGACATGTAGGAAGGAACTAATAAAGTTGATATGATTGATTTATTGATTGATTGATTTTTCCCCCGACTCCGGTTGCCAAGATTCCGAAAGACTATTGAACCGACAACCATATGCGACAACTAACTAATCACAAGAGGGCGGAAAATGTACAGGATCCGATGACGAAATCATAGTAGTATATCTAATAATGCGATATTATCACTTTTATTAACTCTTAAGTATCAGTTAGTCTTTTATCATTAATTAATATTAATTTACTATACATGCTGGGTCTATCTTCGAGAACATTTATGTTAATCTTTTTCTTTAACATCAACGTCATTTGCAAACAAAAGATCAATACATGTGATCAGTACATATAACCCGTACATGAAAAGCCAGCAACGGGTCATTGAATATCATACACTCTCCCGTGCTAAGCAGGCTCAAGATTCCAGCCTCTATAGATATATAATATTATTTTTTTGGCGAAAAATGAATTTATTTACGACCTGCTTTACCTTATGGCGCTGACTTTAATATGACCACCGTTAAAATATGTGTTTTAAATGCTCATTTGGAAAATAATACCCAAATTTTTTAGATTCGCAAATGCTGGTAACTGCAAATATAAATTAGGCATAAAACATAAAAGTAGTTTGTTTCATACAGTCTTGTTAATGTGAGAAAAATGTTTGATTGTTTGGAACACTGCTTATGTTTGAATAGGGCCATAAATATCCTGCAATGGGATTGTACGGATGTATCCAGTAGGAAGTACTGTAATTAAATGTCCCAGGAGATGAGATGATAAACCTACTCCAAATCTTTGTGGGACATTCCATTGCAATAAACAGGGTCAGTAAAAAATATACACTACCAGTGACATCATTAGTGAAACTATTGATTAGCAGTCAGTACCATGAATAGATTCACACCAGTCACCTGGGATTTTCTATTACTCTCTGATACATCAATGATACCACAAATGATGTCATCACCAACCCAAATATTGAATGCTTTCTGGTCCCTCCTGGTAGACTTGACACAAACCACGCCAATTCTATTTGCATTTCCTGGGACCTTTAACACCAATGTACACAAATCAATTCACCTTCAACACTTTTCAAACTGTAATCAAAATGCATACGCTTACGTAAGAGCTGAATGTCAGCCCTATACAAATGACGATTTTGTTTATCTCATGGGTGAATAAACCTTTATGTCCAAATCATAGAAAAGGCCTTTCATGTGTCTACTTTACTGGACATAAGATAAAAAAAAATATTGCTACCTCTTTTACATTTATACTCTATGTTGCACGGACAAAATTGTGACTTGGGGAAAGCGGGTCGCAAATAAAGGGACCGACATCTTTACCTCTAATATGATTTTGCATGATCCTAATTCGATACTTTTATAATACTAACAATATAATATATCTCAGTCAAGCAAATACATGTAGCTTGTCCAGAATTTAAAAAAAAAAAACCTATGAAGACATGAATAAAAGTGACTTTGATGAAAAAGAAGAAAAGAATTGAGAAAATGTGTGAAAAAATGCATGTATAAATGAAATGCAGAATGTTTAGAAAGGATCGCGAAAAACCTTTATTAAAGCACGCGGCAGTAGCTATTGGACTCTAAGCACTTCAAGTACATAAGTTTATGTTCAAATATACTAAGAAAGTGACTGTTATATTTTATATTACCTAGAACACAAGAGGTGAATTGATAATACCTAAGTTATGTGCAGACACTGAATTGAGACATGGGAGTTGAGAATGTGGTGATTACGCCCCCTGGAAGAGTTCGTTACGGAGCCTGTCAGGTTCAGTTTAGCTCCCATGTATACAAATGAGGAGCGAAATCAGAACAAACTAAATCTAAGCATAGCCACGTGCACGGACACATGTTTCATTTGGGTATTTCAATTTTGTTTTATAGACAGAGTTGGCTCCCGAAATGTTAGTCTGGCTAAGGTATTTCAGTCTAGGCCTAGGCCAATTGTTGCTTTGGGATATATTTTGACATTTGACGTTGCTATGGTACCGGAAATTTTATTTCCAATCTGAGGTCAGACCAATACCTACCTTGAACAGATGATGCGTAGATGTAATAGTGAGAATGAGGAAGGCTTGTGGTGGAATAGCAAAGAAATTTCTTTTACTAATAATTTTGTGCGCTGTACTTAGCTTGGTCGCTGATATTGCCACGGCTGCGCCAAGAAAAAACAAACGAAAAAGGGAGAAGAAACGAAAGAAATCCCGCCCGTTATTGATCAACGCTCCAAGGACGTCAAGCACAAAAAGCCGAATTGCCAATTTGTCGTCAACATCTTCAGCTACACTTTCTGGGAAACGAAAAACTATACCAATCAAACAAGTGCAATCGACTAAACCCCATATTGTATTTATAATTGCCGATGATTTGGGTTATAATGACGTAGGATATAATGCAAAAGGCACGGGGTGTCTGGTGGATACACCAGTCATTGATGGCTTAGCTTATTCCGGTGTACGCCTTAGAAACTACTATGTACAACCGAGTTGTACCCCAACCCGAGCATCACTTTTGACGGGACGATACCCGGTAAGAAGTCGAAATATCGAATTTATTTTTCTATATGACGGTTCTTTAGTCTTGGTTAACAGATCAGTTGAAAGTCATTCAAAAAGGTTGTCGGTCAAAGTTTGTCCAAAGTTAGTTCAATTAGCAACAGTCTAAATTATGGGTAATTTGACCCAACGTTGGGCAATACGTTACTTAACGTTAGGCAAAAATATCCAACGCTGGTTATATTTTGCCCAATAATTTGATCAACATTGAGTAAAGCTGTTGCCCAACATATTTGCAGTGATCTTATGATGAGGCATTTTACAGCTTTAGAAACATTTACCGAAAAGTCAAAATAAATAAGTAAAATACAAAATAATAATAATAATAATAATAATAAAAACGACGAAGACAAACAAACATATAAACACACAATATACATACAAACAAATATACAAAGAAACGTTTCAACCAAAAGCTGTTACCATACGAGTATTAAGGTAAAACTCCTCATTTTGAATTTGAATTTTTGAATTTATTTTGTTGTAGATGTAATACCAATTTAATTTTAGACTCAAAAGAAAGGCAAACCTTCGGGAATTTATTTCCCATCACATATGCAGCGGTTCCCTATATGAACAATTTTATTGGAACTGAGAGGTTTCACTGTTTCATCGTTTGCTATACAGGTATTAGTATGTCACAATAGCTCACCTATTACCTATGTCCATATCCCTTGTTTTGATTTATAATTCCACTTCCCAGTTTTTTCTGTCAGGAGAATGTCTTAATCCATGACGAAAGCCATAAATTCCCGCTGAACCAACGTCATAGAATGCTCAATCTCAAGAGACAGTTGCGTCGTTTTGGCGCGCTGTTCAGTGAAAAAGCAAAATCTCGCTTTTAAAGGTGCAACGAGAGATTTAAATAACAGGTGTCCCGAAAAATGTGAAAATTCTGATTTTGGCACTGGTGTAAAGCTTTATATCAAAAATATTACCATCATTAAGGATTAAGCTGGGAACTGTTTCTTTGGTTCAAAAATTTTGAAATTTCTAATTTTGTATAGGAGCAAATACGAAATTCAGCCTATGTTTTCTATTGAAATATATAAGCTTACAGAAATCACCTTTTGTTTTCACTTTTAAGACATTTCTGTACCAAAATACAAGGTAAGAAATTCTTTGAGTGTCCTAATCAATATGAAATCACTACATATGACACCTTACATGGATGTCTCAAAATCTCATTTTGATCCTGGCACCTTTATTTGTGTTTATTGTTCTCCTCGAGAAAAGGTTATTCCAAAATTGCAGGTGATTTCTGGATTTGCGGTTTGATGTTATGAGCAAATGCTTGTATCACGGTGCCCCATAGGCTACTGTGTTGTCATTTCTGTCCGTTTACAAATAGAAAATACAAAATTACGAATATCTTCCAGAGTAGATCGCATTCGCACGTAAGATTGGTTGGGCGCACATACTATTAGACCAACGGTTCAGATGGTATAAAATCTCAACCTTTCTGAGGTACGTCAGGGGGACGAGACTGCGGATCATGAAATACCCCTTTAAATCCAGTCCTCAAAAAGAACACTACGTGGTAATAAACTGCAACTAATGCGGTATAAAACGTATTTATCAGTTTTACCATTCTTTTAAGGCTTACGTTAAGTTGTTAAATGATATAATACACATGCAAAAGTTTTTATTCTCCCTGTAAGATTAATATACTCGTAGCTCAGATACCTTTTAGAATGACCGACTACTTTGGGCTACATTTGTTTCAATGGTCATGATGGCCACAATCATTTAACATTATTAGGAAAGGATAAAAACAATAAAAAAAACCCCTATATCGTGCAATGAACTTTAAAAGGCCGATCCCACGTGGCACAGTTTGTTCCTAATTGAATTACTGTAAACACGTGCAAATACATTTATGGTCGGAGGAAACATTTGGTACGTGGAATATACCTGATGTAACTGGAAAGGTGTCTTTCATTTTTGAATATTTTTTAACCCTCAAACCCCGCAGGCGCATGTACCCAGAGCCGACCTCTGTAACTTTCGCTCTATCGACACTTCCATTGAATTTTCAAATGCATTTCATTTAGATTCAGGAAACCTTCCCTTAGCTTTGGGGCAATGACATTTCAAGCTCATATATGAAACCTTGGGTGAGACGCAGAGGGTGTTTTGAGTCAATCCTACATGCACCAGTTTTGGGAAATTTCACCTCAATAGGGTCATGTGATCACATAAAAATCCTATTCTTAACACATAAAACCCCTGACTTTAACGCTCATTTTAGCCCACAGAGCGTTAGTACTTAGGGAATTTTTTGCATGATTATGAAATGTCTTGTGGTTTCTTAAACATTTGGAACACTTTTTATCCCTAAGTACTGACATGTGTTTAGTACAGTACGGTATAGGCACATTGCTATGCATCATGGGATTGATTCAAAACACCCTCTGGGTGAGACGTGTCAGAGAAATAAAGGACGTGCTGTTTGTTTCAAGGTTGGTGGGTAGCTTTGATTTTTGAAGAGAATTTGGTAAAACCAAGAAAAGAAAATGGGTATTGGGCCAACATAGACCGGTGTGGCAGGAGATATAGTCCTCCGGGCTCACAGTCCGGGAACAATGGTGAACAATAGGGCAATCGATTCAGTTGACTCTTCACGCAACATTAGTTCACGCTTTATTCCGTTGTCGTATGGAGCCCGGACTATGATACCTGCCGGACTATGATTACTTTCACACCGGTTTATGACTATTTCAACCACTATCAAGGTTTAGGGTTATAAATCTAGTATATACGGAGGGTCTCGTGAACCCCCAGGACTCTACCAAACCATCTTTTGTGCTTCTTTTTTATATAGTCCTATTGCACATTTGCGATGTTAACAAAACATTTTTGGGGTACTTTGGCAAAATTCAAGATAGCGTCTAAAATGGCTGCCAAAATGGATAAAATCATACAAAAATGGTATGCAGCATATAATTACAAATATGTGTCTAATCGGAAAAATATTCATTGGAATTTGGTTTTTAATCATTAATAATGCATTTCCCATTATTGGATTTTTCTCCAATTCAAAATATCAAAGATCATATAAATTGGTCTTTAACATCCACAAAATGTATTTTTGTTGGAAAAATAATCATAAAATTTTTTTTTTTTTTTTTTTAATATTTTTGATAGAAAGCTTGACATTATTGCTTTAAATCCCAGATGGCCGCCAAAATAATAGTTGTATAACATCCAAAATAATGTATCAACTTTAGAAAGTATTCATTGGAATTTGCTTTCTAGTAATTAAGTAATTTCTCATTCTTGCAAAACCAAGATGGCGTCAAAAATGGCCGCCAAAATAGGAAACTCATAAAGCGACATATAACATTGTAGAAAAAAAACATACATTATTCATTTCAATAATGATTTTCTGGCCATATAGCTAATGCCTGGTATTGCGTTTATAACAATCGCCACAATCCATTATGACATCCCAAATGACAGCCAAAGTAGGCCAAATAATAGAATTAATGTTCCTTATCATTTATTATAATACCCGGTTATTTGCCCGGGTCATTTGAATGTAGTTACTGTTTCTTAAGTTTACTTAGACATAAAATTCCACCTTTTAAATATTTGATGAAATAAGAAATGGTTCTATAGTGGACAATTAATTTAGCGACTGTCCACCGCTAATCAAAAATTATGTTACAAAATGTTCATTATTCCTGGAAGTACTTGAGCTTACAACAATATCCAGTACTTCGGACTTAAGATTCCATCTAGGAATATCAGGTAAATGCAAAAATGATACTAAATAGATATTTTATAAAGCTGTTGTTCACCACTTACCACTTATCAATAATACTAGCAAGCTTTCATTATTCCTGCAAATAATTGAACTGTTTCATAGAATTGTCAGTACTTCGGCATGGAAATTCCTGCGAGGAATAGATGAAAACAATATTAAAATGGTACTAAAATGAACTAAAATTGAAATTTTATATAGCAATTGTCCAGTTTTATCAAACCTCTGCTCGGACATTTTCATTATTCCTTGAAAACTTGAATTGATTCATACAATTGACGGTACTTACCGTGGAATTCCAGCTAGGAATATCAGATGAAAACACAAAAAGCGTACTAAAATGAACTAAAATTGACATTATATGCAACCGATTGTCCACCGCTTACTTCCCAAACTATGCTAGAAACCCTTTATTATTCCATGAAAAAACTTGATATTTCTAGTTGTTATTCATGCCAAAATACAGGCAAATGTATGCCTCAGCTCAAGTGCTTTCAGGATCAATGAAAGTTTGCTAGCATAGCTTGATAAGCAGTGGGAAATCGCTGCATAAAATGTTCCTTTTAGTTCAATTTGCTCCCATCTGATTAACATTTAAACACTTACTTCCAAAAATCAAATTTCTCTTAGATGATGATCGGTGTTTTTCATAACTCTTATATTTATATACACTAGTTATATCACAGAGCTTACAATAGAGGGAGTTTTGTTTCATTTTTGTCCAGGCTCTTCTGGTTCATAACGGATTTGCTTTTTAATGCCAAACAATTTGGACGTACATAACAGCTGCTAATTTAGAAGTGTTCAAATTTTTCAAATTGCTTAGATTCGTTTGGGTTTACAACAAGGGAATATCGATCCAAAGGATCCAACATGTTTACCACTTGACGAAACCACACTTCCTGAAAAACTACGAGAGCTCGGCTATGCCACCCATGCCGTCGGCAAATGGCATCTAGGATTTTCGAGACGAGAATGTTTGCCAACACATCGTGGTTTCGATTCCTACTTTGGTAAGTCACAAAGATGAATGAAAATGTGTGAGTTAATAGCTTGGTTAAGTCATTTTGAATTAATATATATCCCTAACGTCTCCAGAGGAATATCTGACAATCACCGAAAAAAGTGAGGCAGCGGTATTTTTGTGTCAGATCTAGGAGCAGTTCCCACTAAGCCAAGGCAGGGGTCCGCTCCGTGATTTTTTGTCAGGTGGGTTTTGAAGGTTTAAGGGATATTATGGATTATAGTAAAAGATGGCTTTAAAACTCAACCGCCGTTTGACCCGTGGCTTACGATGGTCGATCCCAAAGAGGTAGATTAATAAAAGGCTAGATGTCGGACGGCCATCTTGATTCAACGAACTCGCTGGCAGACGCTCAAATGTTAAGTCCATTATAGTACGTAAACCTTACAGCATTGAGAAATGCACTTTCTCGTAAATTCGTCAGGCGACCCTGGTTATAAAATGATCCTTAGACATCCAAGAATATCGTCAGGCATGTGGTTTGTTCAGGAAGTTTACCGTCGTAAAGATCAGGCACGATGTTTTTTTTTGTAGATTTTCAATCTGGTTTCCAAAATAGCATAGACTATAGTATGTTCGTAGTGCACAGTTCTAATATTTTTTTCATTAATATGTAATTACTTCGGTAGGTGCGATATGAGACAATAGACCCTATTGCAATACGACGTCAGACTTTGCGATTAACATAAAACCCCCCTTGCCCTACGGTGGGAATACCAAGAGTATAATAGATCACCTGTACAACTTGAACATCTCTTGAACATCTCAACGGGTGGATGTATTGTAGTCATATTGTAATGTGGCTCTCTTGCCCTGTACGCTGTATCCCAGTGAACATCATCAGGTTGCAGGATAGGCAAATTTGTTTGTAACACGAAGGCTATGCGATATTGTTGATTATTGATTTGGATAATTTGCATATTTGCAATGTTCGAATAGACCTCGTGCTTTCACGAAAATAAATTGTTTTCTTGATGCCTTTAGGTAGTGTCCTGGGGTGCTGCTCGTATTATAGTTACACCCATAGGTATGCCAAAGCACTGTACAACAATGGAAGAGTAGAATGGGGCTATGAAGGCGTACATGCATCCGAACTGTACACGCAACGTGCCGTAGACATCATCAGAAATCATAACCTCAATGTGGTAGGTACAAATTCCATCAAAGTCTGAATCCACGTCCCACCTGGCAATGAGCACAATGTTCGATTGTTAAGCAGTGCATATATACACACGGCCGCCGTGTGTATAGCTAAAATCCAGAGGCTACTGTGTTTCTCGAAAGCCTTATGTCAGACTAATCTCAAATTGTCACAAAATAAGGCCACCTGAATACCCTTTCTTGCTTAAAAGATATTAAGAAGAATTCAGCGACATATATGTAACTTGTGCCGTACATTTCTGAGATCACTTTGCCTGGGATAACTCGTGCAATAAGGGATATTATTTTACAATCAAAATCCTAATAGACAGCTTATAATATATCCTTTGTAATTTTATTGATTTGGTATTGGGTAGCAACCTCTTCATTTTGTATTTGTATTTTTCATTTTGTATTTTAAGTGCTTTCCCGTTGTTACAAATGCCTAATTCTCTATTCAGAGTGAATAGAGAATTAATATTGTGATATCAAGACACTAAGGTTTCACAGTGTAAAATTGTGCCATGTATAATGAATTGGACTTGTTTGAAATCATTGTCTTTCAGCCTTTGTTTCTATATCTCTCTCACCAAGCCGTTCATAGTCCACTGGAAGTCCCTGAAACATACCTGGCGGAATACAAAACGAGGTATCCTGGCATTTGGGACAGCATTGACGATAACACTACGGGCACGAGTCGACTTAAATATCTTGGTTTAGTGAAGTCGCTCGATGTCAGTGTGGGCGTTGTAACAGATGCGTTGAAAGAGAATGGTTTATGGAACAACACCATTTTGATTTTCACATCAGGTATGTAGGCTTTAGAATAATGCTTTTGGCATAAGGCATTCCTTGATGTAATGAATATTCAGATCCAGGATTCATGAATATTCCAATTCAAGATCAGGTTTTTGAACCCAGCTTTATAGCTTGTACTAGGCTATACTGCTGGTTGCGCCAGAGATTTGAGCGCTGGAGGTTTTGAGACTTGATTAGGTTGGCCTAATCAAGCAAGTTCTGATTATTATATTGCAATGAATGGGTATTGTTAGGAAGTTCATTTTAGGGCGAATCTACTATGGACTATATGGTCCATTGTTTGGAATTTCAATAGTAACGGTCGTTAATTACGTTTCCAATGAAATCTAATGGTATAGGTCATTTGCATAGGTGGAGGAAACAGACTGTTCAAGCGTTGACTGGTACGTAAAATTAAGAACAATTGATATCGGACAAGGCTCTATTTTGTCTTTTTAAATGTTAGTTACATTTGACTATATAACCATTACCTTTTTTTCTGTAGATAATGGTGGGAAACGTTCGTGTTCAGGAATCAATTGGCCCTTTCGTGGAGAAAAGAATACTTTATGGGAGGGAGGAATTAAAGGAGTCGCGTTTATCAACAGCCCTCTTCTTCCACCAAACGTCACTGGTAAAGTAAAAAACGGTCTCATGCACGTCAGCGACTGGTTCCCAACGTTAATTGAAGGGGTGGCCGGGGGAAGAGCAGAGGGGAAGTTAGCGCTAGACGGAATTAACATGTGGCCAGCTATTGCGTAAGTACAAAGCTATATTTGGCCGAAGAGGCAAAGAGAATATAGTATCAGAAGAAAGTTCAGTGAAACCTAAGGCCCAGCAAATGTTTCCTTTGATGTTATAAGAAAAAAGTCTTAAAAATGTGGTCGACCACATTTATTTAGAGACATCGTCCTTTTGGGCGAAGATCTACTATCCGAACAGCTAGACCCATTTAACTTAAAATGTGTAATCAGATGTTTTTGGCTAATATGCTTCCATATGATTAAGACACCATTATATGAAAAATCGGACCATGATCGGTTCACCTACATTTAATAAAAACTTAAAACTTTTTGATAAATAGGAAATGAATGTTTATGCATCGAATGACGAGATTTTTGACTTTGGAATTTCGAAAGATGAACAATTGAAATTGTCGTTAATTGAATGTTTATGGATTTTGTCCGGCGCACATCAAGAACCTTGTAAGAAACGTTCATTGAAATGCTGACGACTTCCCCACAGATGAGAATATAAAAGTCACAGATAAGAATATAAAAGTCACAGATAAGAATATAAAAGAACTAGGGAGAGGGATACAAAGAAAGCAAGTTTTTGATGTCCAGTTTTATACTTTCTATTTTAAACTAATTATATTTCCCATAGTCAAGGTCGTCCTTCACCACGTTTTGAAATCCTACATAACATTAGAGCACCCAGTCCCAAAGGAGCGAACTTAACCAGGAGCTTTCCAGCAACTCCAAAAGAGCACGACATATGGGGCAGGCTAGACGAACTTCCATTTGATCCATCCATTACTGCTGCTCTTCGCCATGGCAGGTGGAAACTTTTGACTGGATATAGCAGTAAGTGCGCTACACAAGTCAACACCGCTACCCGAATCTCCTCCCATAATAGAAATTGGTAACTTACAGGAACCGCTCACTGCGAGGCGAAGCCGAGGAAAATTCGTCTGCACGTGCAACGTCACTCATCTTTTCAATTGCGTTACCGAATAACAATGAATACCGTAGCACTGCACTGGCATTGTTGGTGGGTGGGATTCTCAGCTGAGTTTGGATTATAATACCGGTAATAGGCTATGATTTCAACAGTTTTCTGGTGAAATAATTCAAGCGAATCGTCTTGACCAAGACTAAACATAATTTAGCTCAGTGAAAGGACAGTATACGCTTTATAATGACCTTCACGTATGACGTTCCTGACACTCAAACGCGCTCGCAAAATATGCTTGGAAGTGGCCCCTGGGCTGTTTGATTATATAAAGGGAGGATGAAAACAATAAACAAGATGAATGCAGAATTCAGGAATCATATTGACAATAATTATGTTTTTTAACCCCAACCCAAAGATTAATGTTTTGTCTGATTTGAATCTAGTTGAGTTTCATTTTCTACGTGCGAAGTCTCCGAATCCCATTTGCATGCATGGTATGAAGCGCATAGCAGCAATTCAGTGTACTCAATTTTGGATCAATATTGTTGTCAATTTGAAGAACTCATCAAAACTTCTACCGCATATTAAGCCTTACTGTTACAGCTAATCGTATAGATTATTGCCATCGTTCACATCAAGCATTCGAATCGGTTTGCATGATGTATTTGGATTAGCGGATTACATATATAGCTCTGAACTATAGTAGGATTTTTTATTCCTGTCAGCTCATTAAAAGTTTGCTCGTTTCCACAAGTCATTGGTAATGGCTTTGTGGTGGTGTCAGGATTTATTCAGCTAGTGTGCTGATCCGGGGCCGCGTGTATCCATGATACGGACGCTCCTAACATGGCCCGCTATTTGAGGCTGGGGCGGATTGGGAACAGTCAGGGGTTTACACCCTATTTTTTTTTTTTTTTTTTTTTTGGGTGTGGACATTTGGTCATTCGTATTGCTCGTTAACCATGTTAAAGCAATCCATAGTGTCTTCTCCACAAACGACGAAGACGACTCGTTGGCATTTTCCGGGCTCTACGGCACATATTAAGCAGTCGGCGATCACTCGTCTGGTAGTCAATCGTGGTTGTTCTGGAGATAATAATTTTGGTGTGTGTGTGTGTGGGGGGGGGGCCAAATACCCTTGAGCCCCCAATAATCTTAACACTTTACCAAAGCATTAAATTCCAAAGCTTCCCCCTCCCCCAGTGGCAGCGCCAGACTTTTTTTTTTTGCCAAATATCTGTCATTTTTCTTCTGGCTGGGGGGGGGGGGGGAAGTTTTTTTTTTTTTTTTTTTTGGAGGAGAGCGGTATTCTGTATTTAATCAATAGCTGGTATACAGATCAAATCCAGAATTGATAGTACCCGAATAAATCCCAGCAAGTGCCACGACCCCGCCGGGATTCGAACCCGGGAATTTTGATTGTAAATTTGCGCCAGAGGCAAGCACCCTAACCGCTAGGCCACGCTCTCCCACAAGTAGCCTTTACACATTCGATACAAAAAAGTTAATGTAAAGCATTTTATTCTGTTGAACAAAGTTGAGCATTTCAGCTGTTAATACGGCTTTTTAGTTTTTGATCTCAGCACATCCCCCTCCAAATAAATTCGTACCATTGACAATATGCGTTTACTGACAGGAATAAAAAAATCAGACTATAGTGACTAGTAACGTCACCCTCTAACCTGATATCGAACAGAGTGTAACGGAACATTAATTGATTGGCGATTTTTATTAAAATTTTTGTTACTCAACAGAAAGTTGGTTCGGATCTTGGGTGCCACCACCGGAGGCTGAGAAAGAGATTATTCCTATGGAGGACTTTGACCACGAGGGTATCTACATAAGGCTCTATAGTCTTGAGAAAGATCCTTTAGAGAAAGTTAACGTAGCCACTATGCGTCGTATTGTTGTGGATAAATTGCTTCGCAAGTTGAAAGTCTACCTTGAGAACTCTGCGAAGCCAAAACGTGGGTATGACCGGCGAGCGTTACCAGTTAAACATGAGAAGAACAAAGGTTTGGCATGGAAACCATGGTTACCATGACAACAATAACATGTACAAAATTTCTACCGATACCTGGCAAAATAGAATTAAAGGTAGGATGAGGATAGGACATGGTGAAATGGATCGACACCGCTTTCCGCCACCGGAACGTGGCCTCAATATCCCATGATGGTGCTTTTGAGAGGCGATAAAAAATAATTGTGAAAACAATTTGTGATTCACAATATATAATGTTGTCCATAATGCATGTTGACCATAATGTGTATTTTACCCATCTCTTATAAGATACAACAACTCCACGCCAATGTACTTTTAATTTTAAAGTTGGTGTTTTTATAGCTCCCAGGACATTCAACCCATCTTCGCTTCATCTAGGTGGCACCTGGCCTGGCGCAGAACCCTATAAGCGTCTAGATAACAATATCACCCATAGCAGCTACCCAATTATCGCTTGGGTCAACGAGGCAATTAAGACTAAGTACCTTACCCAATAACACAGACACGTCGGCCACAGTAAGGCGCGAAATCACGACTTCAACGGCCAACGGTCTAATGATCATTAGTCAACCGCTTTTCCACTGCACTATTCTACACATTCCAGCATTTTAACGACTATCGGTATCGTCCAGTAATCGATTTATTTACAATTTCTATTTAAAAATACTATTATGTTTATTCATATAACCAGTTGCCAAAACAGTTTTTGTAAAAAATTATTATTTTTATTTTTTTTAGTGTTGAGGCCCCGTAAATCAAGTTTTCATGGGGCTAGTGGAATTATTCTAGTTCAGTAAGTAGCCCTATTGATATACTTTAATTTACTTTTTTATCCCAATAGTCTACGATTAATCGTTTTTTAGAAATCCTGCGCGCAGCGAAGACATATCGTTAAAATTTACTTTTGAGTTATCGACAATTTTGTCTAGAAACACTGTTTTTTATATTTTATTATATTTTAGAAATGTTTTTTTAAAATTATTATCAATTACAGAACAAACACTTGAATTTTCATTAATAACTGTGAAAATTAGAGGTCAAAAGCTTAATTACTTTTTGAGATATGAATTTTTAAAGCTCAAAAAATTGAATATCGCCGCTTGAGGAAACTATTATTATTATTATTATCCATCATTCTTTATTATCATTAAAAAACATCAAAATAGCAAAGAAAATACATACACCCCAGGGCACGCTACTGAACTCCAAAAGGAGAACAGCAGACAGGCAGGTGAAACAATCACCAAGTACATTATTAATTAATAGCAAACTCACACAAATAGACTATTTAAATGTGACAAACCCAGGAAGTGTGGTGTGGGGACAACCGACGACGATGAACAGGAAGAATTAAATCTTCATATATGGGGCGGAATCCCAGTTAGGCTCATTTCGAGCGTTCCAAATGGAATAACTACATGTGATGGCAATTTTGCTAAGATTTTTGGCAAATGGTTTTTTTGTTCTAGATTTACCATCAAGAAAGTAGAAAACCTCGCCCAATCTATCCATATTGTCAGCTGTCACTAACCCTCTGGAACCAATCTCAATGCAGTAAAGATGACATTTATACCCCTCCTGGATAATATCGGACTGAAGGTTTTCATACCGAGATGTTTTGAGCTCATGGGCCTTTTGAATATTAGTTTCAAATGGAACTATAATCTCAACAATGTGGATGGAATTTTTGGTATTGTTGAAAATAATAATATCCGGTCTTTGGGCACTTGGCAAGATGCTGGGTGGGAGGGTACCTCCAGTCACGGTATAACCAGGAAGATCAGCATATATTTTGAAATTGTCTTGGGAGTTTTTAATCAAGTTATTGAATGACTGGATCATATGAATAATAATACTGTTGTGTCTCCATGTATAGCGTCCCTGTTGTAAAGATATTTTACAATTGTTTAGGACATGGAGGAGTGTTTGGGTGTTATTACAGAGTTTGCATTTTACATGTACCCTCTTTCCCCAATTCCGAAAATTTGTGAAAGTGGGCAAAAAACCTATATAAGATATCACTGCAAAGCGCAAAGCGTTTCTGGGTAAGTTATAAATCATGGATTTCCATGTAAGATCCGACTTTTCAGCTTCAATAACTTTAAGCATGTTACCTTGGACTACCAATGGCCGCATATAGTCCCTCCACTGTTCATATTGGTCATTTTTGAGGATTTGTTTGATGTTACATTTAATCTCACTCCATTTAGAGTTCGGTGATTTAGAATCTTTTGGAAGCATTCGGGAAGATGTTATTCCACCGCCTACTACCAAACTTGAGGAAACAACAAAATACATAAGAAATATCACGAGGAATTTCAAGTCGCGAGGCGACATTTTCGACCATAACTTTTGAACGGAAGCTCCGATTGTTGTCAAACAAAAAGCAAAAGAAAGGTAATTTTTTCCTTCTTTTAAATTTTAAATATTCATTTTTAGCCCCTCCAACCCCATATTCCTCCTTAACAGAGGTCCTCCGCACCCGAGGTCCTCCAGGCCTGTTCACGCACATATTGCTTTAACCAACGCATGAAACATGTGATGGACGTTTGTTATTTTAACAAATAAACCATTAAAATCGTATCCAACAACCGCTACATCATAGTCCAGAGGAAACAGTTTAAGTAACAATACAACTTTGATTGACTCTCTGGGTATGGACATTCAATCTAAAGAACTTTATTTTTACATATTGTGTATATAACCCTCTTGTTATTGACAATCATTATGAGTCCATAAATTAAAATAAGAAAAAATGTTTTATTGATATTTATGCATTTTAAATGCTAGTTATCTGGTCCGCATTTATTTTTGAGACCAATCGATACCTGCGATAATGTGTAAGCATGTTGTAAATCATTTCTACCGATTTGGATGGAAACCACAACCTTCCAAAATGCTTGGAACACTATCACTATTGTTTAAGTTACTACCTTGTTCCCCTTCCATCAAACAGCGAGGAACCTGAAACACAATTTCGTGACACGAGGCAGCATATGTTGAAAAGAGCTGGCATATTGCAATCTCATCAAGAATTTAGTTGGTGATTCCATGCCCACAAAGTGTAAAAATAAAAAACAAAATAAAAATAGCTATTTAAATCATAATTAGAGTATTACATCTAATTGTCTCAAACCTCTAGTGTGGACTTCGTTATACCCTAGTAATAGACGTGCTAATGGTATAGCCTCATAGTGGTACGGTTAAGAAGTAGTAGTAGATTTAAAATGTAGTAGCATGAATCATGAGTTTGTTTGATTTCATTCGGACAATGTCCTGGGATGCCCCCAATAACCTTACCTGCACATCGGTTATCCGATGCGAATTACAAAGAGTGAAGTACAATAAGCAAAAGGAGAATAAGTATGGGATGTTTGAGAGAAGGAATGAAAACTAGTGTTTTCCAGCACGTAAAGGAAAATTCAAGATGACGAAGAATATAGAGGCTTCAGTTTGAGATGAGAAAAAAATAAATGCAATATTTAGATAGCAATTTCATACAAAGTCGAAGGTCGCTTATTCCGACTTATTTCGCTGTCTTAGATATGTCATATTTCCTCCACATATTGAAATTTCGGGCAGCAATTAACGGCGACAGTACTGCTCTACACTAATAGCTCCCCATTTCACACCTGGTTCTAACATACACGCTACCATCCTGAAGCTGAATTTTGTAGGAGCGAATACCTACTTGTTCCTTCCTTGTGCTTTTTTTTCCATTTCTTTTCTCTGCTTCGTCTGAATTAAGCTGGTTTTTACTCTTACCAAATCGCCTTTTCTTCAGTGGGTTATTCTTTGGTGGTCTTGTCAAAGCACAGTTTCTGCTTAGTTTGATTCTTCTCTTTCCGTTTGTTTCACTTGTTTTTGGATTTGTTTCTAGTAGGAAGTAGGGTTCTGAGTGCGGTCCATTTCAGATTGTAGACTTAGGGTATTCCGTGTGTTGCAAAATGTCTTTTCAGTCGCTTTATTGTTTGCAGTCGCATCTTTGTGCATTTCTAATGCAGCAGATTACATCATGCATCCAGCGTTAGTCTGTAATGATATTGATGACCATACATTTTATCGTTGTTTAATTCAAGAAATTGAATGTCACCCAAGTTCTAATCTCATTGATGCATGCTGCACAGATTCGATTGATGAGGGAAGGATGGCTCAAATCTACACAAATCTGTATGCTAGCTGCATACTATGATACTTTTACTGACGCTCGTGGGGCCCCACTTCAAAGGTCAGAAATACCCCTTTAAACACAAACTATGAGGCTTTTGTGCACATGATCTAAATTTATCAAAAATACTGTTTTAAAATGATTTTAAATCATATTGGTTCAAGAATTTGTCTGTCAAAAATACACTGTTTCAATAATATTACACCCAATGCTTTTAGATAAGATACTTCAGATTTCAAGTCCTCTAATGTCCAGAGTTAAAAGAAAGCGTTCCAGTTCAACATGATATGTCATCACCAGCGAAGATTTCCAAAGTGACAGCCTGCAAAAATATAAAATCCACAGGAATTATTCCATGTGATCTTCTCCGTCCTGAATAAATTTGTCCAGCAAGTTAAGGTTACCACCAAAGCTGCGTTTGCTAATGTTCCAACTTAGGGACGACCAACTGGAATCCTTTTGTTATTCCAAAACTGAAGCTAATTTTGCCTCAAGATGACAAATCAAACAGTTCCAGCTTTCAGCTCCTGTGGTATCAAATATATAATAAAGCCTGTGCTCTACATATGTACTACACAGGTCTACCATTACTGCAGATCAAAACTCGCTAGCTATACTATAATAACTAGCTCCTGGCTACTTGCAATTTAAACTTCTCACCAATTTATCCCATTCCCTTAGATACACAATATTAAACAACTAGTATTTCCCATATCTAAATAGGTATTTACAACATTATCATGCATAAACATAACCTAGCACTGACAAATTGGAATTCACAAAATGACATCTGCCATTGCATCATCTTACTTAATGACATCATGGAAACTACCTATTTTGCATCTGTTTTGATCTCAAAGCATCATAATTGACGTCATTCCTAAATTTAAGCCATTCGTGATGAATTCCGTCATTTCTTTCACAATCTCATCTAGTAAATTACCCTGTCATGATCTCAGTATAGCACTAGGGGGAATTCCCTATAAATACACAAAGTACTTTTCTCGTGAGAAATCTTTTATCACGTAAATGAGAAATACTATTTTTAATTTATCACAATAGAGCTAGTATAACAAATACGAAAGAGATGCTTCCGTGATTATACTGCCTCTTGAATGTTAATGATTAAACTCTAGGGCCCACAATGGACCCCGGGGTAATCCATAGTCCATTGTCTTTGCTACTGAGTAGCTGACAATAATTACACAGCAGTTCTACCTGTAAAGCAGGACTTCATCCATCAAGGGCAACCCCAGCACCCCGATCTCATGCGATAAATCGACTCAGAAAAATCATGATTAACCGTGTCAATGCGGCACTAAGATCGAATACGTCAAGGAAACCCCCTTCTTGTTGTCGTCTTTAACTTTCAATATGCTTTCATTAACCAGGTTGGCCAGATCTAAGGAACAACTTTTATGTTGCACTACCTGTATAAGATCTTTAAACCTTTTCATCTGTAAAACAACATTATTAGAGTTAAGATATTTTGCATACATTAGAGACACTCATTTTCATACATATCAAAGTTCACAGTACCTGTTCAAGGTACTACTTGATCACTGTTTAATGATCTTCAATATTTTAGACACTTACTTTGAAATAATTGGTAAAGTCATTACTCAACTTCGGCCTGACTCCTAGCCAGGTAAACCATTTTACTATTAATAAACTATCATCGAACCTTATACATGGTCTTTGTATTGTAGGTATTTTGTAAATGAATTTCTTTGCTTTCTCAATTAACATGCTACGTTTCGTTATGTTCAATATAAATGGTGATGATTTCCGAGTCCGGTTTTTTCTCCCACGCTTCTCATACCTTAAGCGGAGTCTTGATGTCCTTCAAGGCTGTCTGATACGTGTTCTCCTACATCTCGTAATCAAGGGGCATGATGAGCTAAGTTGCAATGACAGTTTTTCATAGGCTTCAGACATTTAATCCCCATTTCGAGGCAGAGTCATTATTATCTAAACTGAAGACTAAGGTTGATTTCAAACTCAACTCTTTGTCGATATTTCGAACTTCCGCAAGAAGTGTCTCAACTTGCATAGTAGTCTTCTTTATAGACACGTTACACTACTAACCTGGTTGATCTGAAAGCGAGTGTCCAATTTCATTCACAATCCTGAATCTACAGTTGTCTTCCAGGGAAGCTAGGGATTTAATCAAGGGTGTGCCTATGTTTGTGCGTAGGGCCATTTACCAGTGACCGAACCCGGCACCCTCAATAATAGCGAGGAACCGAGAACTTCAGGTTTGGTGGGTAGTCAACGTGGAAATTAAAGACACCAAGTATAGCGTACTTGCCAGACATAGAGTTACTAATGGATCTGAAAGGTCGTCAAGGCTGACAAAACCATTGAATGTCGGGGTTTGTAGATGAGGACGTAATAGATGTCCTCGTTTTGAGTCAGAGATTATAACAACCTCAAAGGATATTGTATTATAGCCAGTGGGAATAATCTGAAGTTCGAGTTCTCCCATCCACCATGTTCGTCTCTATTGGGTCGGGGTGCATTTCAGTAAATCGTATCCGCAAGTGGGCACAATTCACCAATAATCACATTATACGAGTCAGAAAGCCAAGTTTCCTCCACAAGAAACAGGATATCCATGTTGTGAGCAAGAAACATAATAAGCACGTTATGTTTTTTTTTTACCGAACGTGTGGTCCATATTAAAGCCAAGAGTAGCAAGCATTTTTTCTCTCATCTTCCTTCCTCTTCCACCCCTTACTCGCTTTCTCCATCGTTTCTTTTATATTATCTGGGCTACTGAATGTACATGGACATGACGTTGTATGTTTTGCATGTTTCAGGTGTCAATGAGCTGCATGGACACACAATCTGAAGTAAGGGGGCAAAGTACTTGCAAATTAAGGGTGCTTTGAATGCCAGTATTGTTACGGATGATGTGAAAGCACATAGATTACCACCAACGTTCATATGAGAGGCGAGGTGGCCGAGCGTCTAAGGTGCTGAAAGACCGTCGGCAGGTATAAGATCGACTCAGCGGCCCAGTTTCGAGCACCCGCGAGAGCCGGGTTCTTGGTCATACTCAAATAGTTCCTAAAGGCCGGAAATTGCATAATTGCTAGTTGTTATTATGGTACTTCTCCTCCTTCCTCGCTCCCACCCATTGCTTACAATGTGCAGGTATGCAGTGGGTGCCCGGCGCCTCATGGTTCGAGAGTCATGTCAAATGGTGGTCCCGTGTTTCAGTTGAATCAATCCTGAGCACGTAAATTGCAGACCTTGTGGAAAAGAGTAGGGGATCATCCCGGGTCATGTTACCTGCACCACCCTAGTTCCAGGCATTAGTAGTATAAAATGTGCGCACAGTGATGGTAGTAGATTAGTTTTATAATGTAATGTTGTGAAATGGTGAATTTGTGAAACTAAAATTTAATACACTGCTGAGCGTGGTGCGCCCTGAACAAAGTGGCGGGAATTCCGAAATACAATTGATGGAATCGTAATGGGAGATATATGGTCCAAGTTATGCCTGACCGTAAAGTTGAGGTAGGACACTTTTTTTTGCTGAAAAATTATATATTAGGGTTGTTTAGATAAGAATCTCCGGGTGCCATGGCACTCTTGAGCATTTTGAGAATCCAAGATGGGTCCCATAATGATAATTTCTATTCTACCCGATATTATCAAACTTGGAGTTACTAAATATAATATAGGATACAAATGAACAAGTGTATGGCCTTGTAACATTTTTGCTCAAAATTTTTATGCAATTACCTAATACACGGTTGCCTCATAAGTTGAATAAAATGTTTATATACCACTTTTTAGGGGAATGATTTATTTAGGGATAGCGCCGCACTACTTGATTTACTGATTTTTGTTTACAACTTGTTTTTCACATCACATCAGTTTTACGATAACACATTTTTTGATTTCATGCATCGAAATTCAATAGTACTGTTTTAAATGTAAATCAGTCACTAATATCGCGTATGGTCACCCCTGGCAAGAATCAGTGCTTCAAGAAAGGCCGCGGCAATACTTCCAAAGGTTGTTTAGATTCAATGCATGGGCAGGGGCGTTCCACTCATCTTCCAGATCCTGACACTACTCCTGTAAGTTTTGATGAAGATGGTATGGCCGGTAACTGCTCCGCCCCCTCTGGCTCAAGAAATTGTCCTAAACTCACTACAGCGGCCCTGTGCGGGTGCGTTGCAGCCGAAATTTTTTTACACATAAACCATTCTTGCATGTGGCAGACATTGGTTTCAGAATGTCCATGTAAACGACGGCGTTCATGTTTCCCTCTGGCACCACTAGTGCCGGGCTGTAATCTTCTGTGGCTCCCTAGCCCAGCGAAGTCGATCAACTCCGTGGTGAACGATTAGGCGTATTTGGTCATTCGTCTTGTTCGTTAACCATGTTTAAGCAATCCATAGTGTCTTCTCCACAAACGACAGAAGACGACTCGTTGGCATTTTTCCGGGCTCTAACGGCACTATTAAGCAGTCCGGCGATCACGCGTCCTGGTAGTTCAATCGTGGTTGTTCTGGATAATACTTTTGGTTGTGTTGTGTTGTGTGGGCGGGGGGGGGCAAATCCCTTGACCCCAATCAGTTAACACTTACTCAAAGCATTAATTCCAAGCTTCCCCTCCCCCAGTGGCATAGCGGCAGACTTCTTTTTCTCTGGGGTAAAGCCGGGAGAAATGATTTTTTTTTAAAAAACGTCCATATTTGTAACACATTTTTGGCCCAATCGCTGATTTTTGCCAAAAATCTGTCATTTTTCTCTGGGCTGGGGGGGGGGGGGGGAAATGCCCCCCCCCCCGTTCGCTGGCACCACCACTGCCACCCCACGAACACACTTTTACCGGCCACCAACAAGATTATAAAGGAGTCTAGGTTTTTCCCGTCTTGCACCCGCTACCCATTGCCTACACAGCTCAAGAGAATGCCTCAAACCACAACCAAAACGAGCACGTCGTGCTCATACTACGTCACCCACCCTGCACCATGCTAATGCATTTCTGTGATCTATTCCAACCACTTACTGCACGGGTTCGTGCATGTACAATCAGGTAAACCCCGACAAACATTTATAGTTAAACCTGTACTATAAAACATGGTCCTTGTTGCTAATTGAATAGTCATACGGCCCAACCATTAAACACTTTTATTGTTTTAAGGTTATTTCAATAGGAGGTTAGGAGTTTTATTAAATATGCCTTAAGGGGGCATTAATGTTCAGAAAGACACTTCTGGACTTACTACTTGAAGGAATGGGTGTCTCTCTGGTCCATTTGTGGCTCATTGAGTATTTCATATTTTGACCTGTGGACAGTGTCAATGTCATCTACTTGAGGCCAAACATACTTTCAAATGATGTTAGGCTTCAAAATTTACTTGTACCTCATCACCTGTTGTTCCATAGTGTCTTTCTCCACAAACGACGAGACGACTCGTTGGCATTTTTCCGGGCTCTACGGCACATATTAAGTCGTCGGCGATCATCTCGTCTGTAGTCATCGTGTTGTTCTGGAGATAATAATTTGGGTGTGTGTGGTGGGGGGGGGGGGGGCCAAATACCCTTGAGCCCCCAATTAATCTTAACACTACACCAAAGCATTAAATTCCAAAGCTTACCCCTCCCCCTGTGGCAGCGCCAGACTTCTTTTCTGGGGTAAAGCCGGGAGTAAAAGTATTTTTTTTTTTAAAAAACTTCCAATTTTTAACACTGCTTTTGGCCCCAAATCGCCTGATTTTTGTTGCCCAAACTGTCATTTTTCTTCTGGCTGGGGGGGGGGGTGGGGAATGCCCCCCCCCCCCTTCGCTGTCCCACCATGCCACCCCACGAACACACTTTACCGACACTCACATATTTATAAGGATCTAGGTTTGGCCGTCTGGGCACCGCTCCTCCATTGCCATACACACGCAGAGAGCCTCAACCACCAACAAACGAGGCATCTCGTGCTCATTACGACGTCACACCATCCCTGCCCCATGCATATGCATGTCGTGTGATCTATTCCAACCAATTACTGCACGGGGTCGTGCATGTACAATCAGTGTGGAATCCCAGAAAAACATTTTTGTTAAACCTTACCTATCAAACATGTCCTTGTTGCTAATTGTATAGTCATACTGGCCCAACACTTAAATAACACTTTTATTGGTTTTTAAGTGTGTATTTCATAGGAGGTTCGGAGTTTTAATTAAACTATGCCTTAAGGGGCATTAATGTTCAAAAGGACCAACTTCTGACTACTACTTGAGGTAGGGTGTCTCTTCGCCATTTTGGTGGGCTCTTGATATTTCAATGATTTGACCTGTTGGGACAGTGTCAATGTCATCTACTTGAGGCCAACCTATCTTTCCAAAGGAATTGTTGCTTCAGAATTTAAATGTAACCTCATCACCTGTTGTTTTTTCCAGAACTTGGCCTATGAATGGCTTTGGTACTTTTGTCTGCAGAGTATTTTACTGACCCCCATTTCCCGTCCAAGAGTGTGTCATTCGTTCCATTCCTTTATATTATTTGTTATATTCGCATGTGTTTAAAAAGGTGGTTTTTCCGATTTATGTTTATTGTGTTCTCTACTTGATATGAGAGCCTGGCACGTGCCCATACACCCCATCAAGTACCGTGGGAAACAACTTGCGATTTTGAATGGGTAGACGCAATAATGCCATGTTGCAAAGCCCTATTCAATACTGTGCTAATAAGTGGTGATAACCACAAAACGGCGGTTTTTTTGTTTTATATCTTGGGAATGAAAATGGATCTAGGGCTCAAATTTTCAGGACGACAATGAAAAAATACGGCCTTTCAATCTGATATCAAATTTCGAATCTACTTCCCGGGTAACATCGGGGGGGTCCCAAAGACGATCGGAACACGCCCCTTTAACATCGCAATATATTGTGCTTGTGCTGTTAGTTTCGTCTCCTTCTTCTCTCCTTCTTCTTCTTCAGACGCGTTGGGTTTTTACTTCTGCTGCCAAACGCTTTGTCCGATCCTTAATAGCCAAATTCGTCAGAGGAACCACTGACCCAATTTACACTCAGGGGTGTACTATGTTACACTGACCTTTCGTAGGGTCACGGCGGCCGATTAAGGGCCTCGTCGAACTCTTAAAAATGCATCTTCTTCCAACCGAATAATGCTATGACCACCAGAGGTTGTCAGAAGAATCACTGACCCAAGACCCTTCTAAGGTGTACCCCAGATTGGGGTCAGAGGTCCGTGGGTCGATTAATGGGACCTTCTTCGGAACTCTATTAAAATGCATCTTCTTCTACAAACAACCCGTGATGGTGACAGGGCGTCCGTCATTTTACTCGACGTAGTCGGTGTCTAGGCTATTGTACACAGAATTTTGATCAAAGGTCATTAAGGGGTCACTTCCGGGCTGAATGTGAACAATCTTCAAAAATTCATATTAGCTAATGGGAAGTTAGCCATGTCACGGGACTCATCATATGAATCAGCTTGAGACCCTTCCCAAGTTGAGCTCAACATGTGGGTCAAAGGTCACTAAAGTGGTCCTTCCGGTCTTACTGTGAAAAAAAATAAAATCATATTTCCTTTAATGTACGGTAGCATGTCACGTACTCATGCCTATGAAGCAGCTTGACAACCTTCACCACAATTGTGCTCAATAGGGGGGTCAAAGGTCAATAAGGGGAACTTCCGGTCTTATGTGGAAAAATCTTCCAAAAAATCATAGCTGCTATATGCAAGTCGCATGTCACGACTCATGCATATGGAAACACACAGGCTTGGACCTTCACTGCACCAACAATTGTGCGCAACATGGGGTCAAAGTCATTAAAGGGGTACATTCCCGGTCTTAATTGTACAACATAAAAAATCATATATTGCTTTATGTAAGGTAGCCTGGTCACGTATCTCATGCATCTGTGCAGCAAGCCTTGACCCCTCCACCAAAGTTGTGCTCAACATGGATGTCAAAGGTCATTAAAGGGAAACTTCCGGTCTTAATGTGAAAACCTCTTCCAAAAAAATCGTAGCTTCTATAGACCCAACTTTGCATGGTCACGTTACTTATGCATATCAACAGCTTAAGTCCCTTCACAAAATTTGTGCTCGGCATGGGGGTTAACGGTCATTAAGGGGGCACTTCTGCAAAAGGCCTGCATGTTCTGCATGCCACAGTGCGAATATACCGTGTTTGCGAAAACACAACTGTGGCTTCTCGTTTTGTCTTTGTTGCCACTCTCTTTAGTGTGTTCCGGTCTTTGTTGCTTCTCGCATTACTACA
Source organism: Ophioderma brevispina (assembly GCA_023653785.1). NCBI lineage: Eukaryota > Metazoa > Echinodermata > Ophiuroidea > Amphilepidida > Ophiodermatidae > Ophioderma > Ophioderma brevispina. Next base: position 100,461 of record JAMKCH010041926.1, read on the forward strand.
GTCATTCCTATCTTGGCACTAATAACTTCATCACCAATCTCAGTCTCTGATCTACCATCATTACCGCCATGTCGTCCCATCACATTCACCGGCCATACCGTTCATGCACCATCACCGTCGTCGTCACCATCAAATCGTCCCAATCTCTGTCATCACCATTACCGTCATCACCATCTCTGTCGTCATCGTCACCATTACCATCATCACCATTAACATCGCCACCATTAAAACATCACACATTTTTCTGGATATCATCAATTTTTTGATTCGCTTGGCTGTTTATATCAATGCACTTCCCTCTATTGAGATCGCCCTCAGGGCTGAACAACCCGTGGGTTGATTATAAACTTATAATAACACAACTTTCTATTCTAAAGTGCCTCTGGAGTCTCAAGAAACAAGGTTGTAATTCTGTTACCAACTGTAATTCCGTTACCATGTAATTTCGTTGCCAATGTTTTGGTAGGAATAAGTTGAGATATTTTAGAATTGGTTATTTTAAGCTTTAAGTAGACTGATGAAGGAAGAGAATTTACAATTATAAAATAATTCACTAAGAAATAAGGTCAGGAGAAAAACTTTCAATTTATGGTAACGGAATTACAACAAAAAAGGAGTAAATTGGAAATTCTCTCACTGCAAAATATTATAAGATCCAGCTGCTACAGCTGTATAATTTCAAAGCACATACTGAGGGACGCACCATTAGACTTCAAGGGGGGGGGGGGTTTGGAAGTTTGGGTGAGGGCAAGTTTTTTTTTTCGTTGGCTTTTGGAGGCAGTCATAGGCTGGATTTTTTTTTTTGCTTACTTGAGGACGTGTTTTTCGTAATAAGGTGTGGGTAAAGTTTTTTTTTTTAATGGAAAGTGGGGAAAGTTTTTTTTTTTTGCTCATATGGTGGGTGAAGTTTTTTTTTTTTAGAAAACTTCCAAACCCCCCCTTGAAGTCAAATGGTGCGTCCCTAAGAATAAGTTTTGCCTTCATGTTTTATTGTACTAGGCAAGATTTGACCAAGATTACATTACTGAAGCATAAAAATCCCACATTTTCAAATTAGATTTTTAGAAAAACTATAACAGTTATTCCAAAACTGTTTTCAGTTTCTTAACAAGTATCTAGTTGTTTACATACTAGATAAAAACTCATAGAGAGTTGATAAACGTTTTAATTGGCTGTTTTTGCCTTTTCTCATACGGAATGAACCAGCCTAGTATGTGTGACAATTGTCCAGAAATATCCTTGTAGGTAAGAGGCCATTATAACACAACATCGTTGTATCTTTACATTGTTGTGCTATTTACATTTAATATTGGTGTCAAAATAACACTAATTAAGATAATATGTAGTTGTCCCAAATAGAATCAAGGCATAAATGAGCTCTGAAGAAACGAGCCGCGTTTCATAGGAGGGTAATTACTAAATCATTATATGATGGATCCATTCACATTGCCGCAAAGCGCCACCGTAAGCTCTGTTCAACAAGCGCTAGCATAGCTGTTTATTCCAACTGTACCCGGACATAAAGAATCTAGAAATACTACTAAAATCTGATGTACACATATCATATAAAATTTATATCATAATTGAACCAGAAAGAGAGCCAGCATACATGTACAAACAATGGTTTGATTATTGGCAAATATTATACCCATTTCTTTTTATTTCCGGCGTGGTTGTGACACTTGTAAGTTGTAGATGGTAAGGATTTTCTTTTTTTCAACGGTGAGCTACCGTATATATAAATTTGCCTGGAACATACATGGATAGTGTACAAAGCCAAAACCTGCGAAATACAAGCAATTAAAATGAATAATTCTGGTCATCCGTGACGCGTGGTATCGCTATGGAACAGATTAGACTCAGATTCCTAAATTCAAAGACAACTTAAATTACAACATTTCAGCCTTTGAACCAATAAATGATTTTTTTTAATGTTCAAGGTTATTGACAATATTATTGGGCACAAACTCAGAGTGAAACGACTGCAATGAATGGATGATAAATCGGGATGATTGATGAGGGCGCGCCAAAGTACCAACTTAACACGCTGCTTGTTGAGTTACTCACACACATGTACAAACCCACACATGTAGCAGACATTACAGCCTGGGTATTTGCAGAGTACTTATATAACCCCGCTGACCTTCTCGCTTACTACCAATACCATTCCTGTATCGAAATAACAAATACTTGTGATAATTTTATTTGACCAAAAGTGCGTAACGGGTTTCTTTGATAATTATTCGCTTTAATTTCCGAGTCAGCGCATTTGTATCGGACAAGACTTTGAACGAATCATTGGTCCGTGTAAACAAGCTCTGAACGGTTTCATGGACTTATCACCAAAATGATGTTATCCATTGCACAGAACACGCAATTCAGTGCACAGGGTGAGCGTGAAAGTCGTTTACTTACCCGTGAGACTTACACGAAACACTGGCGACTGCCATGTGGAATAAGAGAAACTCCGCACAAAACAGAGAATTATTCACTCTGATCTGTAGACCATGACTTTTGGAAACTGCTTGTTGTATTTACGGAATCACCGCATGCGGTATATACAATACAGGTCATCTATTTGTATAAGTATGTGCTTACATCACAATTATGAAGGTAGCGGTGAATGAGGATATTTTGCATCCATGATACAATGTATCTCATCGAATCTATCAATGATTTAGAGAAATATTTTAGGTAAGTTTGAGTTCATTTCTTATGCATATACTATTGTAAATAATATGTTGCTACACCAGTACCAGCCGTAGACAAGTGTCAGTAAACGCTATCAGATATCTGTATCATAACATATTATATAGTGTATACATGTGTAGTATGATCCTGAACTTAAATGCAGCTGTTATTGGATGTTGCTTATAATTAGCAGAGGACGTTGCATTTTACTTTCAGACCTAGTACAGCAAAATGAAGTAAAATTTATTATGGCAGTCCATGGCTACAATTATGGCTAGTCAACCATCTGGTGGAGTGGAGCACTATTAATTATTTCGAAATGATTTATGATGGAAAGCTCTCTTGAAATTTTGAATAGAGGTAGACCGTATAGAGAGAGAGTATCATTTTTCAAGCTGAAGTCAAAAAGTTGGTCAGTGAGTGATCGGTAAGTGTAATTTACATTCTACCTTCTACCTTCTGGGACCTTCTGTTTTGGTATAGGTATGTGGAGAGTTCCCTTGACTGTGGTTGAGCTGTGCCTGCAATATTTGGAGTAGGTATGTGGCGAGTTCACTTGACTGTTTTGAGTTGGTCCTGCCCAGTCATATCTAAAATATCTTTGTTGTGTTTGTTATATAGTTAGATTTGAAATTAACAAATAAAGAAACTGTACTGCACAACTTACACAAAAATATGTGCTATTGCCTTAAACCCTTACTAGTCTAATTTCTGAGCTGTGTGAATATCCCTTCTACAGGAATAGCAGACCCACTTAACTTGCCATTTTTGATAGTTACAGGGCATGGAAAGGGAACTGCATTCTACCAGAGCGAGTTGAAAGGAATGTGAAAATGGCCCGTTTCTTTGGGAGCTTAAATTGATTGCTTTCTTGCCAGAGGTATTTCTTCATACAAATCCCAAAATGCAATGTAGTATAGTAATAACCCATTGCATTGCCATTGGTACATGGGAATCAAATTTTAGTATTAACCCCGGATATGAACTAAGGTGGTTGGAATGCCCCTGGGGAATACCACAAGCCTGGGATCACAAGCACTTTTCAAGTTAATGTGAAAGCTAGAAAAGTAGTACTGCTAACATTGTTTTGCCAGAAAGTGCTCAAATATTGCATTTCCTCAAGGTGTAATTTTCCAATCGCAGTGCAATATGGGATTGAGTTTGCTAATTGTGGTTGTCATACAACTTACAAGATGCCTAACTACAACTTAGTCATACAACTTAAAGATACAAAAAACATAATCCTGAAACTGAGTGGCCCAATGTAGCTGAAGCCAATCTTGTTATCCTGAGTGATGACCCGCCACATTCATACTCTAAAACAGAAGGTCTCAGAATGTAGAAGGTAGAATGTAACTTACACTTACCGGTGAGCGATCGTTAGCAAAGGATGCGGTAGGCTGCATTTTGTTTGTAGGCAAAAAATGCGAAATTAAAAGTAACATCAATTGTTACGAAAGTTAAACTTGGAAAAACAAGCAATAAGGCCTCACCTAAATTAAGCCTAATGCAAAACTGCATAGAGACAAAGGCGAAAAACGTAATATTATGTCAAAACGTTTGTCTACATTCATGCTTTGTCTACATTCATGCTTTTTTGCATGTTTTTTTGTGGAGTTTTGCAGAGCCCGTATCCACACGAAGTGTCATGAACAGACCCCGGGGATATGGGTGTAAGGCTTGCGTTTCGAAAGCCAAAGGCTTTCGGTGACAGAGGACTCAAAAAGCAGGCGTCTTTGGGTGAAAAATTTGTTTTCAAATTGTTTCCAAAAATAGGGGACTTTGCGTGACCGTTGGAAAATTTTTTTAAAAATATGGGTGACATTTTCAAAATATATGGGGGTCTTTGGGTGACAGCGATGCTGAAAATGGGGGTCTTAACAGGCTTACATACGCGTCACCTTCAAGATGGGAGTGGCCCCCCTCCCCGGGGCTCAATGTCACAAACGTATATATGTGTGTGTGTGTGGGGGGGGGGGGTTATTTTAGCTTTTCTGCAGCAAATAGTCAAGCTTTGTGGTTGGAACAACTTGCCTATAGGTTTTGTAGCGTATTATCATAGCGGCATATATTATTTCGTCCAAACACCCAAAATCAGGCCCGTACGCACCCTCAATTCCAAAAATTGGCGAAGGTCCACTTTTTGCTGAATTTTTGTATAGAAAGGTCCAGAGAAAGGTTCCGAGAAATTTTGACAAGTCCACTTTCTAGGATAAGATGTTCAAAAAGTCAAAAAAGGATTAGTTTAGGGGGTTAGGTCCAATTTTTCCAAAAAAGATCCACTTTTTCGAGGTCTCGCACCCCCTATAATAAATCCTGCGTGCGACTGCCCAAAATCATCCAAAGTATAATTCTTGAGCGCGCTTTTTTGTTTGTGTTTCTTTTGGTTTTGTCTAAATATTTATGTATGTTTGTTTTGGCTTGCTTTGGGCTGTTTCAAAGGTTTTTCACATCGTATTTTCAAGAAAGTTATCCTCGGTAATTATCTTGATTTGTACAATTTATATTCATCATATTTGCGTGTCACTACTTTCCCTTTACGCCAAACGGGGAATGTAGGATGGTGGATGGTACAAAATTTGTAAGCGAAGGAGATAAAGATTTCCATCAATAAAATCAGGGGGAATACGGAATTCTTGAACGGAAGCGAAAGGGAAACGCGAAAATTTTCACCGAAAAAAGTGAAATCCTCCACTCCCCGTCGTAAATAAAGACTGCTCTCTAACCTATTGAGCTGCCCCGAGACGAATTAACAAATGTACATGTTATCATAATTAAAACAAACAAACTTATAGCTGTGCAAATTGATTCAATGAGATAGAACTCTTTTCTCTTTTATTTTACCCTCATACTACCTAAGGTAAGGTCATAATGCCACCTCATAGTAAGCTCATTTGGCAGCTATGGCAGTTTCGGGTCATTTGAACACTACAAGTGGGACATCATTTTATTAGTCTTTGACAAAGACTCGTTTTTCCAAGTAAATGAGGTAAGATCGAAATCCGTGAGAGGTTTGCAAAACCGATCCAGTTTGGTCCCCGTAGCTGAATGTATACCCGGTAGTTTGTCTTTCCATACAGTTATACAAAATCTACACATGGATAGCGGGTCTGAGTCGCCGATTGAAAACATCAGGAAGTTGGTTTTTACCTATACAATATGGCGGGAAACAATGCATACACCTTGTCAAACAATAGAACATCTGTGTGGAATATGTGCACCAGCAGGTGTATGCATTGTTTCCGCATATTGTATAGGTAAAAACCAACTTCCTGTTGTGTGACTCGGCGGCGACCATTCAACTGTGCCGCAGCCCGCTATCCATGTGTAGAGGTCATACACATAGTAAAAAAGAATACATAAATTTTTATAGAAAGGCCCTTCCCCCGACCTATCCCCCTTTGTTTTTTTTAATCGACAGAACAAAGAGGAAATGCGAAAAAATGGGCAAGATGCAATAAAATACGAAACTTTTTTACTTAAAAAAATAATAAAAATAGAACAAGAAGGATATTGTATGCAAATTTTGTGAAATGAAACCATGTGAATTGTGGCTTTGTAACAGAGGTTTAAGCTGAAATGGTCTTTTCACAATTATTTCCATAGCGTCCCTTAATCGCTTCAAACCCACCTGACAAAAATCGCGGAGCGGACCCCTGCCTTGGGTTAGTGGAAAAATCTGGATCTGGATCAATTTAACCTCCAGTAAAGCGGGTTCCCGCATCACACTAGAGGACTCTGGTACCTTGAGCGATGAGTGCAGGTAACAGACCCGGGATGATCCCCTACTCTTTTCGATGAGGTCTGCAACTTTTTACATGCTCAGGATTGATCCCACTGACACACGGGACCGACAGCTTTACATGACTTTCCGAACCATGTGGCGCCGGGCATCCATTGCATATACCTGCACATTTTACGCAATGGGTGGGAGCGAGGAGAAATTCCATAATCACACTTATGCAATTACGCAATTTCCGACCTTATAGGAACTATTTGAGGAACTATTCTCGCGGGGCTCGAACCAGGGCCGCTCGGTTGATGTTATACCCTGCCGAAGGTTCAGCGCCTTAGACCGCTCGGCCACCTCGCCCTAAAAAAAAAATTACCTCACTTTTTGCGGTGATTGTCTGATTTTCCTCTAGGGACGTGAGGGATATAGCAGAACAGTTTTATTTATAAAGTTGAATCAATTAAAACACGAAGGAATTAGTAAAGCACTTTGTTGTAGCTTAATGTGCCAGGGACCAAACAGGCTCAGATTTGTTCCGAAAAATAACAGATGAGGTTGTTCTTATCTTGTTGCCTAACATAATAATGCCCTACAAAGAGTATAGCAATTTGTTTTTGATAATCTTATTTATAAGCTTCAGCCTTCATATTGTGCAAGCAAAGGACAATATTTTCAAGTATTTTTTATGTTCACCTGATAACATTGCGTTTTGTAACTTTCATGTAATATCAACTACAATTTAAATACAGTTGAAATATAATTTCTTGACAACTGCTAAGAGTCCTATATTGCTGTAGAAATGATGTATATGTTTTCCAAATGAAATATTCACCTGCTTTGCAAATGGTTTCGGTGCTATAAAGTATGGCATGACCCCCCATTTCATACAAAAAGTATATAAGCCACTTATTTGGACAACTGAAAATGACATTACCCCAATATCTCATCCCCTCCTTCGGCATAATAATGAATGGTCCGAGGAGAGTTCATGAGCTGACATCACCAGTTTTTCGGCTCGAAATATGATTAGGTAAGTTTCCGCCCCGAAGAGCTGCATGTTAGCGTGTCCTGCCCATTTCAAGATGGCCGCCATTTTTTTTAAATGGAAAACCGCCGTTATAATTTAATTATAGATATACATTACACCCAGGACTAAACGAAATCAAGTTTTTACCTTTCAGAAATGGGCTTCTTTCTCTCTACTGCCGAGATCGTCATCCGTCGCAGCGTCGCGTCAACTCATACTAAATGGGCTGCATATGTCCAGAAGTACTGGAAAAATTTCGGGGAAATGTTATCAGTAGTTTTCCTTGTGGTTCATATAAAGTCAAAAAGATGTGCAGGTGTGTGTTTCTTCCTGATTTAGGTTCCCTTGAGCGGGTATAACCGCCGCCATTTTGAGTTACGAGCATATACGCAAAATACAAGTGTCATAACTTATCTTTTTTTGGTGCTCTAAAATATCACTCATATTCTAATCCAAAAATGTTGCCAATTTAAGTTCATTTAAGAAAACATGCCTCCTTACGGCGGTCATCTTGCACGCCTAGATTTTTAAGTCCAATTCAGGAAGGTAAAAACTGATTTCGTTTATAACTGGATAAAATTTTTATCTATAAAGAAATTACAATATTGCAGTTTTTCATAAAACAATGTTTTGAAACAAACGCTGGCACACCATCAAATTGCATGTCGCTTAATTGAGTATCCTATGTCCAGCTAATAATTTGTACTAGTAGATAGGGAGATAGCTTATGAATATTAACCAGCCAACGAACAATAAAATAAATTAATAAAATCTATTTTAAGCAATTATTGACAGTCAATGAATGCTGCATATAGTGAATCTATGAAGTGGAAAAATTCAAAGACCGAGTGGTAAATTTTAACTATTGTGCAAATATACAGGCATGTAGTACTACTTTTATAAAACGATATCAAATATCGTGTAATGTACAGCACAACAACATTTCAAGGCACAAACCAGCTTAATTGTCCTACAAAAGCAAACATTTGGTTTTGCATGCCATACGATCATTTAATTGCAAAATACATAATGAAGCTCATGGATATTTTTGATGCTTTTAAAGCCTTCATCTATTATGATATTAGTTTCAGTTGCAAAAACATTAACCTTTTTAGCTCTGTAGGCAACTCTAGTGCTCAGAGATCATTTTTTGCATTTTTGTCCAAAAGATATGAAAAATTATGTATTTTCATGTTTATATTCACGATCAGCACGAAAAATGCATTCAAATGAGTCCAAACAAGCCTAGTCTTAGGTCAGTAGTTTTTGAGATGGCTTTTTGAGGAAGCATCTTAAAAACCACTGTGTATAACCTATATAGAATCTATACCACTATACCAGGAATGAAATAGATACGATCCGCATCCGCCATTCTTTTTTAATGCATACATATTCACTGATTAAACCGCACAATCAGCAAATTTTAGCATAATTATATCGTGTATGTACTCTCGATCCAAAGAATACGCACTATCTTATTAAAAAATTATAGAAGTTGTTATAAGCGCAGTCCTGGAATCAAAATCTATATAGACCTTAGTTAGAAGGAATATTAATAATATAATCTATGTATATGTTCATGTATGCGTTGTGGTGTGTGCGTGGGGTTCTTACAAAGGTACATTGTGGGAGTAAATATAATACAAAGCATGACACTTGTGGGGGTTTTTGTCATTATGGGGAGTACGCCACACTGAATCTCTTCTGGCAATGCTGTTTTTGGGGCCCTAGGGGGGGGGGGGTGGGGAGGGTGGGGTTGTTTGTTTGGTTTTGGGTGGTGTTAGGGGGTGTGGTGGGGGGGGGGGGGGCGTTATGGTCATCGGTCTAAGCTATGGTGCCCACAGCGTTACACCTGTATTTTGTATATTGCTGTGAGGGGGTAAAAACTCCCACCACAATAATCTCACAGTGTAATTAATATACCTACAATACCCACAAGGCATGTATGTACCGATTTATACATACATACAATACATACATACATCCCCCATATACCGACAACAGCTACATTGTGGAGGTATTTGTGGTTGTGCATTGTGGGGGTAGAAAAAACGTGTCGATGTGTGGGAGTGTACATAGTATAATAATCCTTATGGAGGGTAGGGACCCTAACACACACCACAAAAACAACACGATTAGTGATGGAGTATTTTTTAAAAATAATTTTTTTTACACTCCAATATCATTTTAGACTGTTTGAAAGCACTTCATGTGGTGGTACCCCACTATGCAAATTCCGGGCCCCCATGTAGCGTTTACTACTTGCCCATACGCCCACAATGTAGGTTCTTAACTACATGCATACATACATACATACTACATACAGACTACAATACTACATACATACATCCATACATACATACAGACATACATACATACATACATACACCATACATACATACAATAAATACTACATGCATACATACATACATACATACCTACAGCATACATACACACATACATACATACATACACACACATCATGCATCTACATAATCATAACATACTGTGATTGTATTTGGTATGTATGTAGGTATGTATGTGAGGTAGTGTTGTGTATGTGTGTTTGTGTATGGTATATTATGTATGCATGTCTGTATGTGGATATGAATCTGAATCCGGTGGGTGCCAGACAAGAAACCTTGAGAATTTTCAAAGAAACGCAAAATTCAAACTGGCCACCATTTTTTTTTTTTTTTTTTTTTGTATGTATGTATGTATGTATGTATGTATGTATGTATGTATGTATGTATGTATGTATGTATGTATGTATGTATGTATGTATGTATGTATGTATGTATGTATGTATGTATGTATGTATGTGTGAACTTTCCGGACATACATTGTGGGCGTATTTGCAAGTATAACGCTACATTGTGGGCGTAATTTGCATAGTGGGGGTACCCCCACTATGAAGTGCTTTAAAACAGTCTAAAATGATATTTTGAGTGTAAAAAAAATATTTTAAAAATATTTTTTTTTTTTTTTTTTTTTATTAAGCATGTGATATTTGCCTATGTTTAACCATGGTAACTTGATATATGTATTAATGCTTTAGCAATTAATATATAAATGAATATCATGAATTTCTTTCAATAATGTGATAATAAATCAAATCAATCGACCATTGAAAATAGCCTCAAATGGCTATAATTCATTACTACATCTAGCCATGACCTGCAATGTTTGTGTATAATATCTCTATAACTAATTCAGAGCA